>JAJFZO010000896.1:422500-457500 GCA_021397835.1 Moringa oleifera | reverse complement strand
AGTTGCGGGATCAGCGCAACTCTAGTGTGATGGCGCTAGATGCGTCCACCTAACCAGCCAACTTTTTAAGCCCGTGCCGAAAGAAGAATAAGAGCCAACAACGCAAAAGCAAAGTAAGAAGACAGTATTATGAGAACTCTTTCTCAACCTTTATTGATAATAAGAGCACCAAAAGCCTCTAGCTACCCGCACACTTGAATTTGTATTACTTGATGTGTTTATAACTGAACCCAAGCTCTTTTTTTATACTAGTTGAGGAGTGTCCTACTCAAACACTCCCTTTTAGTTATCCCACATTTTTCTGATAGGTCACCCAATCTTGATCACGAATCTTTATCTCATTGAGGCTTATCTTCAAAGTTTGGATAACATCCTTCTCCCGCAAGGACTCTCCTTGAGTCAAGGATTTCATCTCCTTTAAAGTCTTCTCCAAGCCTTCTTATCCACTTTCAACCGGTTTGGATAGGCTTGAGGAGATGGTTTTCGTTCAGGACTCTTTTCAAGCCTTATCTCCCTTGGCTTTCGGGATAGACATCTCTTTCTTATCCATTTATCACCTTGATCCTCCTCTAGCTAATAGCCATATCCTTTCTTTATGGAATATCTTCGCTTGCTGGACTTTCCATCCATGCCAAGCTGGGTTCTCGGATTCTGCCCTGTGTTCCCGTCATTGGACATATTCGCACCACCATGTGCTGGTGCTTTCTTGAGGCATCTCTGCCACTTTCCCCTTAAGCAGGCTTATGGGTCTGTTTGTATGCTTCATCCCTCACTCCATAATGTTCCCAACTCATCAGTGAATCTCGCCACTATAAGTATGAAACTCAATTTCTCACCAAGTCTCCCGCATTTGTTTTCATATCTAACTCATGTGTTTTTGCCTTGCTAGTGTGGCTCACCACGCTTGTAGGTCCAGACATGGAGCAAAACTCACCATGCCTATGCCTTGGTATTCAGATTCAAGGGTTTGATAGTAGGCAACTATCCTACCATCGAAAGTTGATAGGGTAGATTTTTGAATGACGCGTTGTAGGCACGATGGCCTTGCGATCCGTCGAGTTATCATGAATCATCAGACCAACGGGCGAAGCCTGCGTCAACCTTTTATCTAATAAATGTGCCCCTTCCAAAAGTCAAGGTTTGTTACACGTATTAGCTCTAGAATTACTACGAGTATCTGAGTAGTGGGTACCATCAAACAAACTATAACTGATTTAATGAGCCATTCACTGTTTCACAGTCTGAATTAGTTCATACTTACACATGCATGGCTTAATCTTTGAGACAAGCATATGACTACTAGCAGGATCAACTAGGTAGCATCCTTTGACACACCGCACCAACTAGGACCGAAGTGTGCTGCAAGGCTCTCTGAGGCCAAAGCTATCGCGGTCGTCACTCAAAATCGATGGGACATAGGACAAATGCTTTCGCTTGGGCAGGCAAAGGCTAAGGCCACTCCTATCGCAACACTTTTCGCACTTGAGGGGATGACTGAGTGCCTGTGTGCCAAAGTAACCATATGCCGAAGCAAGCCGCGCTTGGAGCATGAGGCCCAGCTTAGGTTTCCACCCATGCCTGCAAGGGACATGGTGCAAAGACAATTGACTCGTATCATTGAATTTCGTTTATGAAGGCACGCAACACAAGGTCCCGATGTCACCCATGAAAAGCCAACGTATGGCCTAGGGTCGAGCTTAAAGCGACTGCTAGCCGACCGTTCGATGCGGGAGCATGGAGCCTACCAACGCGCATGACTAGATCACCATTCACATGCCTCACGTACAAATGGGCAGCAACAGCACTAAACGAGCTGCAAGCCGACGAGCAAAAGGCCCATCGATCATGCAGGTCATCGAGTGCTGCCGCTAAGTGCGAAATTGTTTTGATAGGGAGAGACGATTCTTCGATGGCAAGGGATCATCGATGACGCCTTAGCAGCAGGGTGTCATGCAGTGCCCAGGCTGGCTGTGCAGCTCGATCAATGTTAATGGTCGACGATCGTGTCGTCAATCGCGCTGTGCAATGAGTCCGCCTCGATAACCCTGAGAGTTAGGATCTAACCCCACCTCCATCACCTTGAGGGCCTGCGACGAAGCACTTTGCATGCTTAAAATCCCCCAACGATCTGGCCCTCGCGTAGCATGCATCATGGTTAGCTTTGCCGCCCACAACGTTGTTCTTATCTAGTGGTATCCTAGCTCATTATCCCATGATTTAATGGATTTCAATTCCCATGTTTTTCCCACTGATGAGGCCTTGGTAGCAGGGGTGTCACGCGGTGCCCAGGCTGGCCATGTGGCTCGCTCGATGCTAATGGTCGACGATTGTGTCGTCAATCGCGTTGCTCAACGAGTCCACCTAGGCAAGCCAGAGCGTCGGGATCCAACCCCATGTCCGCCTCCTCGAGGGCCTGTGACAAAGCACTCTGCATGCTCAAAATTCCCCTAATGATTTGGCCCTCGCGTAGCATGCATCATCGTTAGCTTCGCTGCCCACACTGTCGAGCTTGTGTAGCCACATCTGAGCTCATTATCCCACGATTTTTCTCGTTTCGTTGCCCACAATTTAACGGGTTTCGTTTTCCATGTTCTCCTCACTCCGTTGGCTACTGATCGGGCATCCCACACTCTTCGGCCGGAGTTGCAGGCCGCCTGCCTGCCAGCGGTGGTGGCCACCACAACCATGCACTGCCGGTTAGATGGGCAGGTTAGCAAGCTGCCCTTCCCATGGCATGTGGGCTGGGTTCCCCAAGCCCAGCGCCTACCCATGTGGGATGGGCAAGGGGGGAGCACGCATGGCCCATTGGCACCAACAAGCTAGGTAACCACCTCCCCCATAAAGAGTCTTAAATGAAATTTCACTCCCAGTAGGAGAGAAATATCAATACAGCTGGCCTGTGGCTCGCTCGATGCTAACAGTTGACGATCGTGTCGTCGATCGTGCTGCACAACCAGTCCACCTAGGGAAGCCTGAGCGTCAGGATCCAACCTCGTATCCACCGCCTCAAGGGCCTGAGAGGAAGCATTCCGCATTCTCAAAATCCCTCCAGCGATTTGGCCCTCCCATAGCATGCATCATCATTAGCTTCATCGTCGACACTGTCGAGCTCGTCTAGCCATACCCCAACTCATTATCCCGTGATTTTTCTTTTTTCATTGCCCACAATTTCGCGGATTTCATTTCCCATGTTTTCCCCACTCCGTAGGCTATTGATCGGGCATTCCACACTATTCGGCCAATGTCGTCAGCTGCCTGCCTGCCGACGATAGTGGCCGCCACAGCCACGCACCACTGGCTGGATGGGCAAGGAAGCAAAGCCCTGCCCATGCCATGCGTGCTGGGTTTCCCAAGCCCTGCACCTGCCCATGTAGGATGGCAGGGGGCATGCACGCATGGCCCATTGGCACCCAGCAAGCTAGGTGACCCCCGCCCCCCTTTAAAGAGTCTTAAATGAAATTTCACTCCCGGCAGGAGGAAACATCAATATGTTTGAGCCGTCATAATGGGTCTAAAAAATTATTTACTTGGAATTTTGAGTTAAAATTTTGCATATAAATGGATAATAATCATATCTACCACAAAAAAAATTTCAGAATTTTTTGGGCACTAAATGTGTTTTAATGAATTTTCTACAGCTAAAAATTGAAAAAATCATCAAACATAGCCCATGAGTCAAAATGATCCCAAACACCAGGGGCAGACTCCACATGAATTACACGATTTAGTGGAGTCATTTCGGGACCAATTCCATGATGAAAAGACCGTTAATTCACACCAATTTCGCAATTGGGCATTGCGACCAGCAGGCTGGGGCAGCTGTGCCTCTGCCTGGCCCAGGGTGCATGCTGGCTGCCCTGTCCAGTGCACCTCCAGCCACCTCATGGCTGCCGCAGCGTCCATCACAACCAAGGCACACGGCCAAGCCCAGCTTGCCCATAAAATCAACGCCTACAGCACGTGTCGAGCCTCACAGCATGCTCGCGGGCACCCCTGGCAAGGCTGGCGCCGTGCCAGCTGGGGACTGCTGTGGCACCCCGGGCTCACACGCTGGGCACCATGGCCTGGCTGGCGCGACCACCGCTGCCGCACGCTAGGCAAGCTGCCCATGCCGTGCATGCTGGGGGCTGCCGAGGCATGCCTCCCATGCCCAGGGTCCGTGCGATGCGGCTACCTTGGGTTGCTCGCTGGGCACCATGTCGAGGGGCAGGGACGTGGGGGCTAGGCCATGATGGGGGGCCGTGGCCTGGCTGGTGCACCCACCATTACCGCACGCTGGGCAAGCCGCCCAAGCTGGTCCTGCTGGGGCTTGTCGAGGCATGCCTCCCATGCCCAAGGTCTGTGCAACGTGGCTCCCCTGGATTGCTCACAGGGCACAAAGTCGAGGGGCAGGGACGAGGGGGCTAACGCGCGATGGGTGCCCATGCCCTGCCTTGTGCACCCACTACTGCCGCATGCTGGGCAAGCCACTGATGCCATGCCTGTTGGAGGCTGCCGAGGCATGCCTCCGTGCGGCACTGCTACCCTGGATCACTTGCTGGGCACCGTGTTAAGGGGCAAGGACGAAGGGGCTGGCTCGCGATGGGTGCCCATGGTCTGGCTTGTGCACCCACCGCTGCCGCATGCTGGGCAAGCAGCCCATGCCGTGCCTGCTGGGGGCTCCCAAGGCATGCCTCTCAAGCCCAGGGTCTGTGTGATGCAGCTCCCTTGGCTTGCTCGCTGGGCACCATGTCGAGGGGCAGGGGCGAGGGGGCTGGCTCGCGATTGGCGCTCGTGGCCTAGTTTCTGCGCCTACCGCTGCCGCACGCTGGGCAGGCAGCCCATGCCGTGCCTGTTTGGCTCTGCTGAGGCTTGCCTCCCGTGCCTAGAGTCTGTGCGATGTGGCTCCCCTGGTTTGCTCGCTGGGCACCATGTCGAGGGGCAGGGACAAGGGGGCCGGCTCGCGATGGGCGCTTAGGCATGCCTGTTGGGGGCTGGTTAGGCATGTCTCCCGTGCCCAGTGTCTGTGCGATGTGGCTCCCTTCCCTTGCTTGCTGGGCACAATGTCGATGGTCAGGGACGGGGGGCTCGTAAGCGATAGGCTCCAGTGGCCTGGCTACGTGTCCACCGCTGCCGCACACTGGGAAAAGCAGCCCATACTGTGCCTTCGGGGGGCTCCTAGGCATGCCTCCCATGCCCAACGTCTGTGCGACGTGGCTCTCTTGGCTCGCTCGCTGGGCACCGTGCCGAGGGGAAGGGACGAGGGGGCTGGCTCGTGATAGGTGCCCGTGGCCTGGCTGGCGTGCTCACCGCTGCCGCACACTGGGCAAGCAGCCCATGTCATGCCTGCTGGGGGCTGCTGAGGCATGCATCCTCCGCCCAAGGTCAGTGCGACACGCCTCCCCTGGATCACTTGCTAGGCACCATGTTGATGGGCAGGGATGAGGGGGCTGGCTCACGATGGGCGCCCATGGCCTGGCTGATGCGCCCACCGGTGCCGCACACTGGGCAAGCAGCCCATGCCATGCCTGCTGGGGGCTGCCAGGGCTTGCCTGCTGTGCCCAGTGTCTATGTGAAGCGGGTCCCCTGGCACGTTCGTTAGGCACCATGTTCAGGGCCAGGGACGGGGTGGCTCCTAAGCGATGGGCTCTAGTGGCCTGGCTGTGCGCCCACTGCTACCGCACACTGGGAAAGCAGCCCATGCTGTGCCTGCTGGGGGCTCCTAGGCATGCCTCCCATGCCCAAGGTCTGTGTGACATGGCTCTCCTGGCTAGCTCGCTGGGCACCATGTCGAGGGTCGGGGACGAGGGGGCTAGCTCGCGATGGGCATCGGTGGCCTGGGTTATGCGCTCACCGATGCTGCTTGCTAGGCATGCAGCCCATGCCGTGCCTGCTGGGGGCAGCCTAGGCATGCCTCCCATGCCCAAGTTCCATGTGACGATGCTCCCCTGGTTCGCTCGCTAGCCACCATGTCGAGGGTCAGGGATGGGGGGGCTCGCAAGCAATGGGCGCTAGTGGCCTGGGTGGCGCGCCCATCGCTGCCGCACGCTGGGCAAGCAACCCATGCCGTACCTGCTGGGGGCTGCAAAGTCATGCCTTCCATGCCCATGGTCTGTGCAATATGGCTCCCCTGGCTTGCTCGCTGGGCACCATGTCGAGGGAAAGGGACGAGGGGGCTGGCTCGCGATGGGCGCCTGTGGCCTGGCTGTGCGCCCACCGCTGCCGTACATTGGGTGAGCAGCCCATGCCGTTCCTGTTGGGGGCTGCCGAGGCATATCTCCCAAGCCCAGGGTCCATGCGGCGCAGCCCCCCTGGCTTGCTCGCTGGGCACTACGTCGAGGGAAAGGAACGAGTGGGCTGACTCGTGATGGGTGCCCGTGGCCTGGCTGGCACACCTACCTCTGCCGCACACTGGGCCTTGGCCCATGCTGTGCTTGTTGGGGGCTACCGAGGCATGCCCCCCATGCCCAGGGTCTGTGTGATGCGGCTCTTCTGGCTCGCTCGCTGGGCACCATGTCGAGGGGCGGGGAGGAGGGGGCTGGCTCGCGATGGGCATTCGTGGCCTGGCTTGTGCGCTCACCGCTGCTGCTTGCTGGGCAAGCAGCCCATGCCGTGCCTTCTGGGGGCTGCCTAGGCATGCATCCCATACCCAAGGTCCATGTGATGATGCTCCCCTGGTTCGCTCGCTGGCCACCTTGTCGAGGGTCAAGGATGGAGGGGGCTCGCAAGCGATGGGCGCCAGTGGCCTGGGTGGCACGCCCACCGCTGCCGCACGCTGGGCAAGCAACCCATGCCATGCCTGCTGGGGGCTGCCAAGTCATGCCTTCCATGCCATGGTCCGTGCAATGTGGCTCCCCTAGCTTGCTCGCTGGGTACCATGTCGAGGGAAAAGGACGAGGGGGCTGGATCGCGATGGGTGCCAGTGGCCTGGCTGGCGCGCCCACCGCTGCCGCACATTGGGCAAGCAGCCCATGCCGTTCCTGCTGGGGGCTGCCGAGGCATATCTCTCGAGCCCAGGCTCCATGAGGCACGGCCCCCCTGGCTTGCTCGCTGGGCACTACGTCGAGGGAAAAGGACGAGTGGGCTGACTCATGATGGGCGCCCGTGGCCTGGCTGGCAGACCCACCTCTGCCGCATGCTGGCCCTTGGCCCATGCTGTGCCTGCTAGGTGCTGCCAAGGCATGCCTCCCATGCCCAGGGTCCGTGCGACGCGGCCCCCCTGGCTCACTCGCTTGGCACTATGTTGAGGGACAGGGACAAGGGGGCTGGCTCTTGATGGGCGCCCGTGGCCTGGCTGGCACGCCCACCGCCGCTGCACGCTGGGCAAGCAGCCCATGCCATGCCCGTTGGGGGCTGCCGAGGCATGCCTCCCATGCCCAGGTCCATGCGACGTGGCTCCCCTGGCTCACTCGCTGGGCACCATGTCAAGGGGCAGGGACGAGGAGGCTGGCTCGCGATGGGTGCCCGTGGCCTGGCTGGCGTGCCCACCACTGCCGCACGCTGGGCAAGCAGCCCATGCCATGCCTGCTTGGGGCTGCCTAGGCATGCCTCCCATGGCCAGGATCCGTGTGACGCGGCTCCCCTGGATCGCTCGCCGGGCACCATGTCGAGGGGCAGGGACGAGGGGGCTGGCTCGCGATGGGCGCCCGTGGCCTGGCTTGTGCGCACACCACTGCCGTAAACTGGGCAAGCAGCCCATGCCGTGCCTGCTGGGGGCTGCCTAGGCATGCATGCCATGCCCGGTGTCCGTGCAACGCGGGTCACCTGGCTCGCTTGCTTGGAACCTTGTCGAGTGTCAGGGATGAGGGGACTCTTAAGCGATGGGCGCCAGTGGACTTGCTAGCGCGCCCACTGCTACCGCACGCTGGCAAGCAGCCCACGCCGTGCCAGTTGGGGGCTGCCAAGGCATGATTTATTTGAGTCATTTCGGGACCAATTTCATGATAAAAAGACCGTCAATTCACACCAATTTTGCAACTGGGCATTCAGCCAACAGGCTGAGGCAGCTGTGCCTCTGCCTGGCCCAGGGTGCATGCTGGCTGCCCTGTCTAGTGCACCTCCAGCCACCCCATGGCTGCCCTCAGGGTCCATCACAGCCAGGGGACACAGCCAAGCCTAGCTTACCCATGAAATCAATGCCCACAGCACATGACAAGCCTCACAGCATGCTCGCGACTGGCTCGCGTGGGGCATCCCTAGCAACGCTGGCACCGTGCCTGCTGGGGACTGCTATGGCACCCCCGGCTCACACGCTGGGCACCATGTCAAGAGGCAGGGTTGAGGGGGCTGGCTCATGATGGGCACCCGTGGCCTGGCTGGCGCGCCCACCGTTGTCGCATGCTCGGCAAGCAGCCCATGCTGTGTCTGCTGGGGGCTGCCGAGGCATGCCTCCCATGCCCAAGGTTCGTGAGACACGGCTGCCTTGGGCTCGCTCATTGGGCACCATGTCAAGGGGTAGGGATGAGAGGGCTGGCTCACGGTAAGCTCCCGTGGTCTGGCTGGTGCACCCACTGCTACCGCACGCTGGGCAAGCAGTCCACGCCATGCCTGCTGGGGGCTGCCGAGGAATGCCACCAGTGCCTAGGGTCCATGTGATGTGGCTCCCCTGGCTCGCTCGCTGGGCACCATATCAAGGGACAGGGGCGTGGGGCCTGGCACACGATGGGCACCCGTGGCATGCCTGGCGCGCCCACCGCTGGCCCATGCCGGGCAAGCAACCCATGCCGTGCCTGGTGGGGGCTGCCAAAACATGCCTCCCATGCCCAGGGTCCGTGCTACATGGCTTTCCTGGCTCGTTCGCTGCGTAGTAAGTCGAGGGGCTGGGATGAGGGGGTTGGCTCACGATTGGCACTCGTGGCCTGGTTGATGCGCCCACCGCTGCCGCACACTGGGCAAGCAGCCCATGCCATGCCTGCTGGGGGCTGCCGAGGCATGCCTCCCATGCCCAGTGATCATGTGATGCGGCTCCCTTGGCTTGCTCGCTAGGCACCATGTCAAGGGTCAGGGACCAGGGGGCTGGCAAGTGATGGGTGCTAGTGGCCCGGCTGGTGCGCCCACCGCTGTAGCACGTTGGGCAAGCTTCCCATGCCGTGCCTGCTGGGGGCTACCAAGGCATGCCTCCCGTGCCCAGTGTCTGTGTGACACGGCTCCCCTGGCTCTCTCACTGGGCAGTACTTTACCGAGGGACAGCATCGAGGGACAAGTTTCTGTTAGATATGTATTTTTTTTTATTAGAGTAACAATTGGTTCTCCAATGCTTCCCGATATGTTTCTAAGTGTTTTTCCCTTGTGTTTTTCATTGTCTACAAGCCCAAAGGACTTGTTTCAAACCTCGTGGCATTGATTGCCGAAAAGAGGGACAATTGTTGTGAGGGGGAGGGAGGGGGGAGGGACGAATTGAAGCCACAAAGGCCTAAATCTCAGTGGATCATGGCAGCAAGGCCACTCTGCCGCTTACAATACCCCCTCACGTATTTAAGTTGTCTGTAAATGATTCTACCCATCGCTCAGTGGGAATCACACTTCAAGGCAGCCCGAGGCTCCTCCGCGGCAAGGGCTTGGCCAATGACACGTGCCATTGGGGGCCAGGAGGCCCTTACTGCAGGTCGGCAATCGGGCGACGAGCGCTTGCATCACTTTTAGCTCAGATTTTGATTTAGAGGAGTTCAGTCATAATCCAACGCACTGTAGCTTCGCGCCATTGGCTTTTCAACCAAACGTGATGACCAATTATGCGAATCAATGGTTCCTCTCATACTAGGTTGAATTACTATTGCAACATGGGCATCAATAGGGTAAAACTAAGCTATCTCACGATGGTCTAAGCCCAGCTCACGTTCCCTATTGGTGGGTGAACAATCCAATACTGGGTGAATTCTGCTTCAAAATGATAAGAAGAGTCGAGATCGAAGGATCAAAAAGCAACGTCACTATGAACACTTGGCTGCCACAAGCTAGTTATCCCTGTGGTAACTTTTTTGACACCTTTAGCTTCAAATTTCGACGGTCTAAAGGATCGATAAGCCATACTTTTGCAGTTTGTATTTGTACTGGAAATCAGAATCAAACGAGCTTTTACCTTTTTGTTCCACGTGAGATTTCTGTTCACATTGAGCTCATCTTAGGACACCTGCATTATCTTTTAACAAATGTGCCACTCCAACCAAACTCCCCACCTCACAATGTCTTCCGCCCAGATCGAACGACCGAAGCTCGCCTTGGGTCTAACATGAGGGGCGATGCCCCGCCTCCAATTCAGGAATACGTAAAATAACATTAAAAGTAGTGCTATTTCACTTTCGCCGTTTCTGGCACCCACTTATCCTACACCTCTTAAGTCATTTCACAAAGTCGGAGTAGAGTCAAGCTCAACATGGTATTCTTTCCCCACTAATTCTACCAGGCCCATTCCCTTGGCTGTGGTTTCATTGGATAGTAGACAGGGATAGTGAAAATCTTGTTAATCCATTCATGCACATCACTAATTAGATGATGAGGCATTTGGCTACCTTAAGAGAGTCATAGTTACTCCCGCCGTTTACCCACACTTGGTTGAATTTCTTCACTTTGACATTCAGAGCACTGGGCAGAAATCACATTACGTGAGCATCCGTAGGGACCATCGCAATGCTTTATTTAATTAAATAGTTGGATTTCCCTTGTCCGTACCAGTTTTAAGTTGGCTATTTGACGCTCGGGGAAGGCCCCCAAAGGAACCGATCCCAGTCCATCCCCTGGCCGACACGTGGCGACCCGCACTCAGAGCCAATCCTTTTCTCAAGGTTACGGATCCATTTTGCCGACCTCCCTTACCTACATTGTTCCATCGACCAGAGGCTGTTCACCTTGGAGACCTGATGCAGTTATGAGTATGACTGGGTGTGGGATGCACTCGGTCCTCTAGATTTTCAAGGGCCACTAGGGGCGTACTAGACACCAGGCGACGTGCGATGCTCTTCCAACCGCTGGACCCTACCTTCGGCTATGCCATTTCCAAGGTGGGCAGGCTATTAAACAAAAAAGATAACTCTTTTTGAGGCCCCCGTTGACGTCTCCGGAATTTTAACTGGATCCTCTTTCGAAGCTCGCATTGGGGCGCTAACCAACAGGCTTCCCCCGTCTCTTAGGATTGACTAACCCATGTGCAAGTGCCGTTCACATGGAACCTTTCCCCTCTTCAGCCTTCAAAGTTCTCATTTGAATATTTGCTACTACCACCAAGATCTGCACTGATGGCCGTTTCGCTCGGGCTTGCACCCCGAGTTTTGCGACGACCATCGCGCCTTCTTACTCATTGGGGCTTGGCCCTTGGATGTGTTAGCCGTTTCTCAGGCTCCCTCTTCGGAATTGAACCCTAATTCTCCATCACCCGTCACCACCATAGTAGGCAATTATCCTACCATCGAAAGTTGATAGGGTAAAAATTTGAATGATGCGTCACCAGCACGATGGCCTTGCGATCCGTCGAGTTATCATGAATCATTAGAGCAACAAGCGAAGCCTGCGTCGACCTTTTATCTAATAAATGCGCCCCTTCCAGAAGTCGGGGTTTGTTGCACATATTAGCTCTAGAATTACTACGGTTATCCAAGTAGTAGGTACCATTAAACAAATTATAACTGATTTAATAAGCCATTCGGAGTTTCACAGTATAAGTTAATTCATACTAAATATGCATGGCTTAATCTTTCAGACAAGCATATGACTACTGGCAGCATTAACTAGGTAGTATCCTTCGAGACACTGCGCCAACTAGGATCGAAGCATGCCACAAGGCTCGCTAAGGCCAAAGCTGTCATGGTCATCGTTCAAAATCGATGGGACATGGGACATGGGACAAATGCTTTCGCTTGGATAGGCAAAGGCCGAGGCCACTCCTGTATTAACAGTTTTCGCACCCGAGGGGACGACCGAGCGCCCGTGTGCCAAAGCAGCCACATGCCAAAGCAAGCCGCATTTGGAGCATGAGACCTAGCTTAGGTTTCCACACATGCCCGCAAGGGACATGGTGCAAAGACAACTGACTCGAATCACCAAATTTTGTTTATGAAGGCACACAACATAGGGTCCTGATGTCACCCATGAAAAGCCAACGTATGGCTCGGGATCGAGCTTGAAGCGACGTGCTATTCGATAGTTCGATGCGGGAGCATGGAGCCTGCCAACGCACACGACTAGATCACCACTCACACGTCGCATGTACAAATGGGCAGCAACAGCAACAAACGAGCTGCAATCTGATGAGCAAAAGGCCCATCGATCATGCAGACCCATCGATCCATTCGAGAGCCCTTTGCCCCGCCTGTGTGTTTACAACGTGTTCGCGGGTCGTTTTGCTGAGCGAGTTTTCGACAATGATCCTTCCACAGGTTCACCTGCGAAAACCTTGTTACGACTTCTCCTTCCTCTAAATGATAAGGTTCAGTCGACTTCTCACGACATCATGAGCGACGAACCACCCATGTCGTCGTGATCCGAAACACTTCACCAGACCATTCAATCAACAAGAGTGACGGGTGGTATGTACAAAGGGCAGGAACGTAGTCAACGCGGGTTGATGACTCGCACTTACTAGGAATTCCTCGTTGAAGACCATCAATTGCAATGACTTATCCCCATCATGATGAAATTTCAAAAATTACTCGGGCCTATCTGCCAAGGCTATAAACTTGTTGAATACATAAGTGTAGCGCGCGTGCAGCCTAGAACATCTAAGGGTAACACAGACCTGTTATTGCTTCAAAATTCCTTGGCCTAAGTGGCCATAGTCCCTCTAAGAAGCCAACTGTGGAGGGTCATCTCCACGTAGCTAGTTAACAGGCTGAGGTCTCGTTCATAAACGAGATTAACCAGACAAATCACTCCACCAACTACGAACACTTATGCACCACCACCCATACAATCAAGAAAGAGCTCTTAGTCTTTCAATCCTTACTATGTCTGGACCTGGTAAGTTTCCCCGTGTTGAGTCAAATTAAGCCGCAGGCTCCACTCTTGGTGGTGGCCTCCCATCAGTTCCTTTAAGTTTCAGCCTTGTGACCATACTCCCCCCGAAACCCAAAGACTTTGATTTTTCATAAGGTGGCAGCGGAGTTCTAAAAGCAACATCCGTTGATCTCTGTCGGCATCATTTGTGGTTGAGACTAGGACGGTATCTAATCATCTTCATGCCCCTAACTTTCGTTCTTGATTAATGAAAACATCCTTGGCAAATGCTTTCGTAATTGTTCGTCTTTCGTAAATCCAAAAATTTCACCTCTAACTATGAAATACGAATGCCCCTGACTATTCTTGTTAATCATTACTCCGATCCCGAAGGCCAACAGAATGGGATCAAACTCTGCCACAAACTCTTGCCATCTTTCTTATTTCAGAGATAGCTTTTTTTGCGAGCGATAATAGGTATTAGCAACATTGTCAGTAATTACCTTAAATTTTGTCCCAAGCAAGTAATGCCGCCATGTCCCTAGGCAATAGACAACAACTGTTATCTCCATTTCATGAGTCGAATAACGCTGCTCTGCATCCTTGAGTTTTTAACTCTCAAATGCCATGGGATGGCCATTCTGCACTAACACATCCCTGATTGTTCGATCATAAGCGTCTGTGACTACCTCGAATGGCTCTTCAAACTTTGGTAGGGACAATACTTGTTTCGAGGCTACTACCTGTTTTAATCCCTCGAAAGCCTTGTTGCATTCATCGGCCTACACCCACAGGATATCTTTCTTTAGCAAGTTCGTCCAAAGGTTGCTCTTGCTCGAATATCCTTTGATGAACCATCTGTAATAGTTTGTAAGCCAATGAGTGAAAGGCCCATCGATCATGCAGGTTATTGAATGTTGCGGCAGCCAAGCCACTAACCACAAAATTGTTTCCATAGCGAAGGACAATTCTTCGATTACAAGGGACCATCAATGAGACCTTGGCAGTAGGGGTGTCATGCGGTGCCCAAGTTGGCCGTGTGGCTTGCTCGATGCTAACGGTAGACGATCGTGTCGTTGATCGCGCTGCTCAATAAGCCTACCCTGGCAAGCTTGAGCATCAGGATCCAACCCCGCGTCCATCGCCTCGAGGGCCTACGATGAAGCACTCTGCATGCTCAAAATCCCCCCCACGATTTGGCCCTCGCATAGCATGCATCATTGTTAGCTTTATCGCCCACACCATCGTGCTTGTCTAGCCACATCCCAGCTCATTATCCCACAATTTAGTGGATTTCGTTTCTCACGTTTTTCCCATCGATGAGGGCTTGGCAGCAGGGGTGTCATGCGGTGCCCAGGCTAGTCGTGTGGCTCGCTTGATGCTAACAGCCGACGATCGTGTCGTTAATCGTGTTACGCAACGAGTCCGCCTAGGCAAGCCTAAGCATCGGGATCCAACCCCGCGTCTGCCACCTTGAGGGCCTGCTATGAAGCACTTTGCATGCTTGAAATCCCCCCCAGTGATTTAGCCCTCGCATAGCATGCATCATTGTTAGCTTCGTCACCAACACTATCGAGCTTATCTAGCCACATCCCAGCTCAATATCCCACGTTTTTTCTCATTTCATTGCCCACAATTTAGCGGATTTCATTTCCCATGTTTTCGCCACTCTATTAGCTACTGATCGGCCATCCCACACTCTTTGGCCGATGTCGTCAACCTTCTGCCTGTTGGTGGTGGTGGCCACCATAGCCACGCACCACCGGCTGGATAGGCAAGGCAGCAAGCCGTCCTACCCATGCCATGCGCGCTAGGTTCCCTAAGCCCAGCATCTGCCCATGTGGGATGGGCAAAGGGGAATATGCATGGCCCGTTGGCACCTAGCAAGCTAGGTGACTACTTCCCCCATAAAGAGTCTTAAATGAAATTTCACTCCTGGCAGAAGAGAAACATCAATATGTCTGAGCCATCATAATGGGTCTAAAAATTTATTTACTTGGGAATTTTTCTCTAAAATTTTGTACATAAATGGATAATAATCATATCTACCACCAAAAAAAATTTCAGAATTTTCTGGGAACTAAATTTTTTTAATGAATTTTCTATAGCCAAAAATTAAAAAAAAAAATCATCTAAAATAGCCTGTGAGTCAAAATGATCCCAAACTTCAGGGGCAGACTCCTCATGAATTGCATGATTTATTTGACTCATTTTGGAACCAATTTCGTGATGAAAAGACCATCAATTCATACCAATTTCGCAACTGGGCATTGCGGTCAACAGGCTGGGGCAGTTGTGCCTCTGCCTGGCCTAGGGTGCATGCTGGCTGCCCTGTCCAGTGCACCTCCAGCCACCCAATGGCTGCCCTTAGGGTCCAACACAGCAGGGAACATGGCCAAGCCCAGCTTGCCCATGAAATCAACACCCACAGCACATCCAGAGCCTCACAGCATGCTCGCGGCTAGCTCGCGTGGGGCGCCCCTGGCAAGGTTGGAGCCATGCTTGCTGGGGACTGTTGTGGCACCCCTGGCCCGCATGCTGGGGTAAGGGGGCTAGCTCCCGAGGGCACTCTCGGCCTAGCTGGTGCGCCCAACATGGCCACACGCTGAGCAAGCAGCCTATACTGTGCTAGCTGGGGGCTACTAAGGCATGCCTCCCATGCCCAAGGTTCGTGCGACATGGCTCCCCTAGGCTCGCTCACTGGGCACCATGTCGAGGGGCAAGGACGAGGGGGCTGGCTCGTGATAGGCGTCGTGGCCTCGTTGGCGTGCCCACCGCTGTCGCACGCTGGGCAAGCAGCCCATGCCATGCCTGCTGGGGGCTACCGAGGCATGCCTCCCATGCCCAGGGTCTGTGTGACATGGCTCCCTTGGCTCGCTCACTAGGCAGTAAGTCGAAGGGTAGGGACGAGGGAGCTAGCTCGTGATGGGCGCACTAGTATGGCTGGCGCACCCACCGCTTCCTCACGCTGGGCAAGTAGCCCATACCGTGCCTGTTGGGGGCTGCCGAGGCATGCCTCTCATGCCCAGGGATCATGCGATGTGGCTTTCCTGGCTCACTCACTTGGCAGTAAGTCGAGGGGCAGGGACGAGGGGGCTGGCTCGCGATTGTGGCCCATGGACTAGCTAGCGCACCAACTATTGCCGCACACTAGGCAAGCAGCCCATGCTGTGCCTACTGGGGGCTACCGAGGCATGTCTTTTGTGCCCAAGGTCCGTGTGATGTGGCTCCCCTAGCTTGCTCGCTGGGCACCATGTCGAGGGTCAAGAATGAGGGGCCGGCAAGCGATGGGCACCAGTGGCCTGGCTGGCGTGCCCACCACTGTCGCATGCTAGTCAAGCTGCCTATGCCGTGCCTATTGGGGGCTGCTGAGGCATGCCTCCCATGCGCAGTGTCCATGTAACATGGCTCCCTTGGCTCGCTCACTGGGCAGTACTTTACCAAGGGAGAGCATTGAGGGACAAGTTTCTATTAGATATATATATTTTTTATTGGAGTAACACTTGGTTCCCCAATGCTTCCCGATATGTTTTCAAGTGTTTTTTCGTCGTGGCAACAAGGCCACTCTGCCACTTACAATACCCCGTCGCGTATTTAAGTCGTCTGTAAATGATTTTACCCATGGCTCAGTAGGAATCACACTTCAAGGCAGCCTGCGAGGCTTCTCCGTCGCGCGGGCTTGGCCAATGACACGTGTCTGTGGGGGTCGGGAGGCCCCCACTGTAGGTCAACAGTCGAGCAACGGGTGCATGTATCACTTCTAGCCTGGATTCTGACTTAGAGGTGTTCAGTCATAATCCAGCGCACGGTAGCTTCGCGCCATTGGCTTTTCAACCAAACACGATGACTAATTATGTGAATCAACGGTTCCTCTCATATTAGGTTGAATTAGTATCATAACACAGGCATCAGTTAGGTAAAACTAACCTGTCTCACGATGGTTTAAACCTAGCTCACGGTCTTTATTAGTGGGTGAACAATCCAACACTTGGTAAATTCTGCTTCATAATGATAGGAAGAGCCAACATCTAAGGATCAAAAAATAACGTCGCTATGAATGCCTGGCTGCCACAAGACAGTTATCCCTATGGTAACTTTTCTGACACCTCTAGCTTTAAATTTTGAAGGTCTAAAGGACTGATAGGCCATGTTTTCACGGTTTGTATTTATACTAGAAATCAAAATTAAACAAGCTTTTACCCTTTTGTTCCACACGAGATTTTTGTTCTCGTTGAGCTAATATTAGGCAACCTGCATTATCTTTTGACAGATGTGCCGCCCTAGCCAAACTCCCCACCTAGCAATGTCTTTCGTCTGGATCGACTGGTTGAAACTGACCTTGGGTCCAAAAAAAGGGGCGCACCCCGCCTTTGATTCACGGAATAAGTAAGATAACATTAAAAGTAATGGTTTTTCACTTTTACCATTTTAGGCTCCCACTTATCCTAGCCTCTCAAGTTATTTCAAAAAGTCGGACTAGAGTCAAGCTGAACATGGTCTTCTTTCCTTACTGATTCTACCAGGCTTGTTCCCTTGGCTATGGTTTTGCTAGATAGTAGAGAGGGATAGTGGGAATCTCGTTAATCCATTCATTCGCGTCATTAATTAGATGATGAGGCATTTGGCTACCTTAAGAGAGTCATAGTTACTCCCGTCGTTTACCCGAGCTTGGTTGAATTTCTTCACTTTGACATTCAGAGCACTAGGCAGAAATCACATTGCCTGAGCATCTGCAGGGACCATTGCAATGCTTTGTTTTAATTAAATAGTTGGATTCCCCTTGTCTGTACCAGTTCTGAGTTGGTTGTTCGACGCCCGGTGAAGGCCCCCAAAGGAACCGTTCCCAGTCCGTCCCTCGGCTGGCACGCGGTGACTTGCTCTCGGAGCTAATCCTTTTCTCGAGGTTACAAATCCATTTTGTTGACTTCCCTTGCCTACATTGTTCCATCCACCAGAGGCTGTTCACCTTGGAGACCTGATGTAGTTATGAGTACGACCGGGCACGGGAAGCACTAGGTCCTCTGGATTTTCAAGGGCCGCTGGGGGCGCATCGAACACCACATGACGTGTGGTGCTCTTCCAGCCGCTGGACTCTACCTCTGGCTGAGCCGTTTCCAAGGTGGGCAGGCTATGAAACAGAAAAGATAACACTTTTCGGGGCCCCCGTCAACGTCTTTGGATTCCCTAACGTTACCGTTAGTCGCCACATCCCGGTTCTGAAGTTTTAATTGGATCCTCTTTCAAAGCTCGCACCGAGGCACTATCCAGCGAGCTTGCCCCGTCTCTTAAGATCGACTAACCCATGTGTAAGTGTCATTCACATGGAACCTTTCCCTTCTTCGGCCTTCAAAGTTCTCATTTGAATATTTGCTACTACCACCAAGATCTACACCGACGGCCGCTCTGTTCAGGCTCGCGCCTTAGGTTTTGCAGCAACCAATGCACCACTTGCTACTCATTGGGGATTGGCCCTTGCCCCAACGGCCAAGTATAGGTCGCGCGCTTCAACGCCATCCATTTTCGGGGCTAGTTGATTCAGCAGGTGAGTTATTACGCACTCCTTAACGGATTTCCACTTCCATGACCACCGTCTTGCTGTCTTAATCGACCAACACCCTTTATGGGTTCTAGATTAGTATGCAGTTGGGCACCATAACTCAGCTTCTGGTTCATCTTGCATCGCCAATTCTTACTTACCAAAAATGGCCCACTTGGAGCTCTCGATTCCGTGGGATGGCTCAACGAAGCAGCTGCCCCGTATTACCTATTTAAAGTTTGAGAATAGGTCGAGGGTATAGCGCCCCTGATGCCTCTAATCATTGGTTTTACCAGATAAGACTCGCATCTGAGCTCCAGCTATCCTAAGGGAACCTTCAGAGGGAACCGACTATGAGATGGTTCTATTAGTCTTTTGCCCCTATACCCAGGTCAAACGAACGATTTGCACGTCCATATCACTGCTGGCGTCCATCAGTGTTTCCTCTAGCTTTGCTCCGCTCAGGCATAGTTCACCATCTTTCAGGTCTTGACAGGCATGCTCGCACTCGAACCCTTCTCAAAAGATCAAGGTCGATTGGCGGTGCACCCACAAGGGATCCCACCAATTAGCTTCCTTATGCCTTACGGGTTTACTCGCTTATTGACTCACACGCATGTCAAACTCCTTGGTCTGTGCTTCAATACGGGTTGAATAGGGAGCTCGCTGGTCGACATCGGGAACATGCAAGTGCTGAAGCACCATCGTGATGGAGAGCGCTGCTAGCCACGATCTCGATGAGATGTCTCCACGAGCGTATCAAAGGCTCGAGCTTGGGTTGTCGTCACGATCCATGTCGATTCGCACCTCGAGTCGATCGATGAACCGAATCGTGGCCGTTCCACATCCAACTGAGGTGCATCGTCGACCCATATCCGTTTCCCTCCCGATAATTTCAAGCACTCTTTGACTCTCTTTTCAAAGTCCCTTCCATCTTTCCCTCACGGTACTTGTTCGCTATTGGTCTCTTACCCGTATTTAGCCTTAGATGAAATTTATCGCCCTATTAGGGCTGCATTCCCAAACAACTCGACTCGTCGACAGTACCTTGTGGTGTGATAGGGCCCAGGCGACACGGGGCTCTCACCCTCTTTGACACCTTTTTCCAAGGGACTTGGGCCCCAGTCCGTTGCTGAGGATGCTTCTCCAGGCTATAATTCAGGGGTCGAGGGCACATGATTTTCGAGCTGGGCTTTTCTCGATTTGCTCACCGTTACTAGGGGAATCCGTGTTAGTTTTTTTTCCTCCGCATATTGATATGCTTAAACTCAACGGGTGATCCCGTTGACTTGGGGTCACATCTCGATTGATCAATCATTGGGTCTGTGAGCCGCAAGTGAGCGACGCGCACACGAGGGAGAACGAGGCTTTCTTTACCATCGCCAAGTCGTGACGTAGCATCGCTTGAGGCTCTTTTTTAGGCCAACCGCGAGCTGAAGGCTCATGGGAGGCCAACATCCGCCCCACGATGGTCCATCCCTTTCCCGAAGGGATGCAGGGGGTCGGGGGCAACAGTGCTTGACACCCAGGCATACGTGCCCTCGGTCTGATGGCATCGGGCGCAACTTGCATTCAAAGACTCGATGGTTCATGGGATTCTATAATTCACACCAAGTATCACATTTCACTACATTCTTCATCGATGCAAG
The DNA here is from genome assembly GCA_021397835.1 of Moringa oleifera. Classification (NCBI taxonomy): domain Eukaryota; kingdom Viridiplantae; phylum Streptophyta; class Magnoliopsida; order Brassicales; family Moringaceae; genus Moringa; species Moringa oleifera. Next base: position 437,412 of record JAJFZO010000896.1, on the reverse strand, counting down.
AGCCGAGATATCCATTACCTAGTGTTATTTTAGACGTCGTTTAGGGACGACATGATCGCCAGCCCCGCACCTAGATTAGGGCAACTAGGGCATGCTTTTTCATTCGAGTTCCTTGTTGCATCCTGCGCTGTGAGTTTCTTTATTGCGCGTGATGAGGGGCTTAGGCACGAGCCTGCGCACCCTTGCCGTGCGAAGCGGGACGAGGGGCTCAAGAGCCCTCCGCCCTGCCAGTGTGTTTACAACGTGTTCGAGGGTCGTTTCGTTGAGTGAGTTTTCGACAATGATCCTTATGTAAGCTCACCTACAAAAACCTTGTTACAACTTCTCCTTCTTCTAAATGATAAGGTTCAGTAGACTTCTCGCGACATCGCGAGCGGCGAACCGCCCACGTCGTCGCGATCCGAACACTTCTTCGGACCATTCAATCTGTAAGAGCAATGGGCGATGTGTACAAAGGGCAGGGACGTAGTTAATGTGAGCTGATGACTCGCGCTTACTAAGAATTCCTCGTTGAAGACTAAAAATTGCAATGATCTATCCCCATCATGATGAAATTTCAAAGATTACTCGGGCCTGTCGGCCAAGGCTATAAACTGGTTGAATACATAAGTGTAGCACACATGCAGCCCAGAACATCTAAGGGCATCACAAGCCTGATATTGCTTCAAACTTCCTTAGCCTAAGCGGCCATAGTCCCTCTAAGAAGCCGGTTGTGAAGGGTCACCTCCACGTAGCTAGTTAGCAGGCTGAGGTCTCGTTCATTAATGAAATTAACCAGACAAATTGCTCTACTAACTAAGAATGACCATGCACCACTACCAATAGAATCAACAAAGAGCCCTCAGTTTGTTAATCCTTACTATGTTTGGACCTGGTAAGGTTCCCCATGTTGAGTCAAATTACGCCGCAGACTCCACGCTTTGTGGTGCCTTTCAGTCAATTCCTTTAACTTTCAGCCTTATGACCATACTCCCCTCAGAACCCAAAAACTTTGATTTCTTGTAAGGTGCTAACGGAGTCCTAATAGCAACATCTGCTAATCTCTGGTTGGCATCGTTTATGGTTGAGATTGGGATGGTATCTGATCGTCTTCGAGCCCTTAACTTTCATAAATCCAAGAATTTCACTTCTGACTATGAAGTACGAATGCCCTCGACTGTTTCTGTTAATCATTACTCCGATCCTGAAGGCCAACAGAATAGGATCGAAATCCTATGATGTTATCCTACACTAATGTATTCAAAGCATAAGCTTGCTTTGAGCACTCTAATTTCTTCAAAGTATTAGTGTCGAGGCACAACCTAACCAATTAAGACTAGGAGTGCATTGCCGACAGTAAGGACCAGCCAACCGGTGCACACTGTAGGCAGACCGACTGACCTATCCCAAGGTCAAACTTCTAGCTTTTCAACTGCAACAACTTAAATATACGCTATTGGAGCTGGAATTACCGTGGCTACTGGCACCAGACTTGCCCTCCAATGGATCCTCATTAAGGGATTTAGATTGTACTCATTCCAATTACCAGACTCGAAGAGCCCAGTATTGTTATTTATTATCACTACCTCCCAGTGTCAAGATTGGGTAATTTGCACGCCTGCTGTCTTCCTTGGATGTGGTAGCTATTTCTCAGGCTCCCTCTTTAGAATCAAACCCTAATTCTCCGTCACTCGTCACCACCATAGTAGGTGTCACACCGTCGATTGCGAGATCAGTGCAACTCTAGTGTGATGGCGCTAAATGCGTCCACCTAACCAGCCCAAGTTTCTAAGCTCATGCCAAAAAAAGAATAAGAGTGAACAATGCAAAATGCAAAGTAAGAAGACGGAATTACAAGAACTCTTTCTCAACCTTTACTAAAAATAAAGGAACTTTTTACAAGAGAAGGGTCCCTCTTTAAGAGCACCCAAAGCCTCTAGCTACCCACACACTTGAGTTTGTATTACTCGATGTGTTTACAACTAAACCCAAGCCCTTTTTTCATACTAGTTGAGGAGAGTCCTACTCAAATACTCTCTCTTAGTTATCCCATGTTTTTTAGATAGGCTACTCAATCTTGATCACGAATCTTTATCTCATAAGTTGCTCTGGACACCCGTCAAAGTAGCCACATAAGTTTGCACTTCTACGCAAGCATAGTGCATGAACAACAATGTTTTGTTTGCTTGGTTTGTGTTCCCACACAAAATCAAACTCCGCCACAAACTCTTGCCGTCTTGCTTGTTTCGGAGATAGCTTTTTCTGTGAGCAAAAATAGGTCTCAGCGACATTGTTAGTAATTACCTTAAATTTCATCCCAAGCAAGTAATGTCGCCATGTCCCTAGGCAATGGACAACAGCCGTCATCTCCTTTTCATGTGTCGAATAACGTTGCTCTACTTCCTTGAGTTTTCGACTCTCAAATGCCACAGGATGGCCATTCTACACCAACACACCCCCGATTGTTTGATTAGAAGTGTTTATGACTACCTCGAATGGCTTTTCAAATTTCGGTAGGGACAGTACTGGTTCTGAGGCTACTGCCTCTTTTAATCCCTTAAAAGCCTTGTTACATTCATCGGTCCACACCCACGGGCTTATCTTCAAAGTTTGGATATCATGCTTCTCTCGCAAGGACTCTCATCGAGTCAAGGGTCTCATCTCCTTTGAAGTCTTCTCTAAGCCTTCTTATCTACTTTCAATCGATTTGGATAGGCTTGAGGAGGTGGTTTCCATTCAGGACTCTTTTCGAGCCTTATCTCTCTTTTCTTTCGGGATAGATAACTTTTTCTCATCCTTCTATCGCCTTGATCCTCCTCTAGCCAATAGCCATATCCTTTCTTTGTAGAATATCTTCGCTTGCTAGACTTTTCGTCCATGCTAAGCTAGGTTCTTGAATTCTGGCCTATGTTCCCGTCACTAGACATTTTTGCACCACCATGTGCTGGTGCTTACTTGAGGTATCTCTGTCGGTTTCCCCTTAAGTGGGCTTATAGGTCTGTTTCTGTGCTTCATCCCTCACTCCACAATGTTCCTAACTCACCATCGAATCTCCATTGTAAGTATGAAACTCAATTTCTCACCAAGTCTTCCGTATTCGTTTTCATAAGTAACTCATACGTTTTCGCCTTGCTAGCATGGTCCTCCACACTTATAGGTCCGAGCATGGAGCAAGGCTCACGATGCCTATGCCTTGATACTCAGATTCAAGGGTTGGAAAAACAACCCCTACCAGAAGAGCTCGATGCCCCCGTCGACTTAGTGTTGTGATACGACCTGATATGTCCTCGAATTGCCACAATGTGGTATCTTTTTCCCAACCCGCATCCACCTCACTGGTGCCTTTGCACTGGACGAGGTAGTATGTCTTTCGATTTATCTTACTATAGCCCTCTATTCGATGATCAAGGATTTTCTCTATTTCCTTGTCAAATTGAACTCGAGTTACTGGCGGTGCACACTTAGCTTGCTTGCATCTGCGATTAGTATCTTCCTGACACCCTTTGAGGAAGCTCACGTGGAATGTTGCGTGCATCTTTAGATGTCGCAGTAGCTTCAACCTATGAGCTATTGCTCCAACATTCTTTTCAATCTTGAATGGTCCATCATACCTTGGGATAAGGCCTCAATGAACTCCCTTTTTTGTGATTTTCTTTTAAATTTGAGGTGTCAGCTTCAGTAGCACCTTGTCCCCAACTTGGAACTTAGCATCACGTCTCTTTTTGTCAGCGTATTACTTGATACACCTTTGTGCCTTTTTTAAGGCTATCCCTTGCTTGGTGAATTAACTCTTGCTTATCTCGAAAATAGTGATAGGCGGCTAGACAGCTTCCTTGGCTCCTCTACATAGCTATCTCATGAGGCGTCATTGGTTGTTGCCCAAAAGCTACCTCTGGGGGACTTAGACCTGTCAATGATGAGCGATGGATGTTGTAGCAAAACTGCACTACATCCAACAATTTAAGCCAATCTCTTTGGCTTGCAGTCACGTAGTGCCGCAAATACTCCCCCAGTAACCTATTTACCCTCTCTATTTGACCGTCTGTGGATGGTTTGCTGTAGACAATTTGAGTTTTGTTCCCATCATGTTTAGCAACACTGTCTAGAATCTGCTCGTGAATCTGGCATCTCTATCACTCACAATGTCTTTCAGCAACCTAAACAACTTAATAACATGTTTGAAAAACATCTCAGTAGCCATATCAGCTGGGCATGCTCGAGTAACAGGAACAAAGATAGCATATTTTGAGAACCTACCAATAATCACCATTATAGTGGATAGTCCTTTTACCTTTGGGAAGCCCACAATGAAATCCATTGAGACTGATTCCCATGAGAGTTTCAAAATAGGTAAGGGTTGGAGCAAACCCACCTCCCTCCTTCTATTCGTTTTGTCTTGTTGGCACACTAAGCATGTGCAAACATAGGCCTCCACATCTTCCATCAATCTTGGGCCAATAATAGGCTCTTATCAGTAATGCGAGCATCCTCTCGATGCCCTGGTGACCTGCCTATAGCGGCTCATGGGTTTCCCTCAGCAACTATTTTCGAAGTCCTCCAGACTTAGGCACAAATAGTCTGTCTCCTCGAGCATATAGCAACCCATCCTTGATCTAGCATCTTCGGGTCAAGCCTTTGCTCACCTCCTCTATGAGTCGGGCATACTTGGTATCTTCCCCAGCTATCGATCTTATTTGCTCAAGTAAGTTGCTCTGGACACCCGTCAAAGTAGCCACATAAGTTTGCACTTCTACGCAAGCATAGTGCATCAAAACAACAATGTTTTGTTTGCTTGGTTTGTGTTCCCACACAAAATCAAACTCCGCCACAAACTCTTGCCGTCTTGCTTGTTTCAGAGATAGCTTTTTCTGTGAGCGAAAATATGTCTTAGTAACATTGTCAGTAATTACCTTAAATTTCATCCCAAGCAAGTAATGTCGCCATGTCCCTAGGCAATGGACAACAGCCGTCATCTCCTTTTCATGTGTCGAATAATGTTGCTCTGCATCCTTGAGTTTTTGACTCTCAAATGCCATGGGATGACCATTCTACACCAACATACCCCCCATTGTTCAATCAGGAGCGTCTATGACTACCTCGAATGGCTCTTCAAAGTTCGGTAGGGACACTATAACAAAATAGCCTTTTATTCACAGACTTTTAATGGCTTTTGTTCATAGTTGTAAAACTGCGGACTATGTTGATGTGAACAAAAGTCAATGAAAATAGTTCACAGTTCTAAAACTGTGAATAAAACGAATTTAGTTCATAGTTCATTAATATTTTGTTCACAGTTATAGAACTGTGAATAAAACTATATTAGTTCATAGTTCATTAACGTTTTGTTCACAATTATAGAACTGTTAATAAAAACTGTGTTAGTTCACAGCTCATTAAGGTTTTGTTCATAGTTACAGAACTGTGAATAAAAACTATGTTAGTTCACAGTTCATTAAAGATTTGTTTACAATTATAGAACTGTGAATAAAACTATATTAGTTCACAGTTCATTAAAGATTTGTTCACAGTTATAGAACTGTGAATAAAAGTTTGAATACCATACTTTAATTCACAGTTTATTAAAGTTTTGTTCACAGTTCTAAAACCGTGAATAAAACTGTTACTTTTTATTTATTAATTTTTAAAAAAAAACAAAAATCAAATTGATAAATAATTAAAAATTTTAATTACTGTTTAATTTGTTTTCGTTTTTAACATATAATAATTTAAAATTAAATTATTATTTAATTTTTGATAATCTTAATTTTGTAATTATAATTCATATTTTTAATTATTATTTGATTACTTTTTTTTTTCAAAATCAAAATTTTTTGCTTAGGATTTCACATTTTTCTATTTACTTAAAAATAAAATTTAAAAATATAAAAAATATTGCATATAATTAAAAAGTAAACCATCACAAACGATTTTAATACTACTACCACACTTCAATAAAATATAACACACCACCACCACTTTTCAAACTAAAAAGCACTTCAATAGTATTCACACACTTTATTGCAATCTTACACTACCACCATACCTCAATACAATTTGACACCACCATTACTTCATTAAGTCATAATATATTTTAATTCAATGTAGCGTACATTCATGATCACTTCTTTTATCATAATACACTTCAATATAACATATATTGATTACCATTTTGAAACTATAATGAATCATAATTCTCATCTATGTGACCTTCCAACTATGTATGAAACACATAGAGAAAAATTAATTTACAAATTAAAAGTTAAAAAGCAAATGCTTTCAATTCCTAACTACTATATAATGCATTCCAAAATTTAAAATATAAGTCCTACACTTTTACCTGAATCCTAATATAATGCTCCATATGTATTGCCCAAACTCTTGTCTAACATCATCAAGCTCAGACTGACTGTAGGTATCAATATCTATTAGCTATACATATAAAAAATGTAAAAGTTAGTACAATTATAATTTCAATATTATATACAACATTTTATAGAAAACAAATTATTAAAAAACTTACTATTTTCGAGTATGGTGCATCATTGTTATGTCTGTTAATGATATCCCTCATGTATTTCATCACATAATATCCGCACTCATGGTTAGAAGGTTGACGTGGACACTACATTAGCATAATTTAAATGTTACATTTTATGACTAAAGATAATGAAATGTAATATAACATATGGTCCATAATATAAATACCTTAGCAACAATACTTTGACAATTTCGTCGGCTAGTAGATGGCATGTCAATTGCTAAAAACATTCTAAAAGAGTTAAAAAAAAAGAAGAGAAAAGTTACTAATCTTGAAATTGCAATTACATATACTAATGTAAATATAAAATAATTAAACTCACATGGACATGAACATGTCTAACTTAGTGCGAGAACCACGCCCTAGAGGATCAAAAACTGTACATGTGAATGCCCACGGCTCAATAATCACCAACATCCAATGATGCCTAAATTATTAAGCAAATTAAATTATTAGTTATTTAACTAATGCAATTAAAAAAATTAAGTTCATGCTTACGCGCTGTTATATGGGAAGATCATTACTTCTTTGTCACATGGTTGAGCTAATCTAATTGCAATATGACAAGCTTGATCTTCTATCTTTATACCACTCACAACTGATACCATTGATGGATCAGCAAATAAAATATTTTGATTGAAGTCCAGTGCAACCAAATCTTCGTAAAGTTTACTGAAAATATAAAAAACATATATAAATATGAATATGACATAATTGTTAGATCAATAAACTAATAAAAGAATAAAACACGTACATAATGTAAGCTTGAATGATAGTAACGCTTATCTCTTCCATGTGACAAAATTGTATTATATCTTCTCAAATTTTGAACCCTCAAGCTCTGGAATCTGTAGGCCAAATTAAAAATCTTGAACCCAAATTTTGAACCCTCAAGCTTTGAAATCCTAACCAACATCTGGAATCTCTAACCCAAATCTAAAACCTTGCACCCAGATATGAAAATCCTAGTATACGTCCAAAATCTTAACTAAGATCTAGAATACCTAGCCAAAATCTAAAACCCTCAACCCAGATTTAGAACATCTGGCATAGATCTGAAATTCTAACCTAGATTAAAAACCTCATACCTAAATTTGGAACTCCCAGCACATATTTGAAATCCCAACGAAGATATTAAATCCCTAGCCTATATTTGAAGCCCTGCAGACAGTTTTAGAATCCCCAATATAGATCCAAAATAGGACTTCAGATCTAGAATCCTTAGCCTAGATCTGAAGTTGCGCACCTAGATTTGAAACCTGTAACATAGATGTGGAATCTAAAGCCCCGAGCTGAAACCCCTCACTAGATCTAAAACCTTCAGACCCCTCACCTAGGTGTAGAATCCTTAGTCCACATCTGGAACCACTCAATAAGGTCTGGAACCCCCAGACCCCTCACTCAGGTCTGGAAACTCTAGTCCAGATCTGGAACCCCTCACCCCTCACCCAATCGGAACCCCAACCCAGATTTGGAACCCTTCACCCAGGTCTGAAACTCTCAGCCTAGATGTGGAACCCAGCCCAAATCTAGAATCCCTCTCACCCAGATCTGAAATAGTCAGCTTAGATCTAGAATTCCAGCCCAGATCTGGAACTCCTCTCCCCCAGATCCGAAACACTCAGCCTAAATCTAGAACACCAGCCCAGATTTGGAACTCCTCTCACCCAAATCCGTAACTCTTAGCTTAGATCTAAAACCCCTCAACCAGGAACTCTTATCCCACATTCGGGAACCCATACATCTAAATGTTGGGTCTTAACAAATATTTTGAACCTCAAAATAGATCTAAAATCTTGATGAAAATGAAACCATGCATATATCTAGAATCCTAATGGGAGGAAAACCACATCCGAATTTGAGCTTAAAAATAATGAAACTAAAAGCCAAAAATCAAGGAACAATAATTTCTGCATTTTAACAAAAAAGATGAGCACAATATTTTGGGAGAAAAGATTAAACTTACTGCACACACTCTTAATCCCTTCGATGTAAATGGTTAGGACCGATTGAATATTTGGTTTGCACATCCTCACAGTGTGCACTTCTTACCCAAAGAATCAAAGAAATGTTTGAGTAATTGGAGAAAAAGAATGAATGAATGAACTAATTTATCAATGTTTTTGGAGAAGATGCAAAGATTTGTTCACAGTTATAGCCATAACTGTGAATAAAAGATGCAGAACTTTGTTCACAGTTACCGCCAGAACTGTGAATAAAGCCCTTTATTCACAGTTATGGATGAAACTGTGAATAAAAGATGCAGAGCTTTGTTCACAGTTACTGCTAGAACTGTGAATAAAACCCTTTATTCACAGTTATGGCTGAAACTGTGAACAAAGGTTAGTGCCTTTATTCACTCACTGTCACTGCCTCCTTCATTCACTTGCACATGGATTCACAGCTTCACCAGAAAAAGAAAAGGCAGGAGAGAAGGGGGAGGGTTAAGGAAGGCTGACTGTAACTTCGGCTTGGTGGTGGTAGGCGTGCGTGAGCATCCCTTTCCTTCTACTGCTGTGAGGTAGCAAAGGGATTTGCTTTTTATATATGTTCTCATCACCTTCTGGAGAGGGCATGACTTCCATCTGAATAAGCTACACAATGTACACGTGTACTTGTTACCACTTCTATAATTCAAGCCTTATTCCTATGTATTTTAACAAGTTGAACATACTAAGCATATTGACCATGTTTCTGACCATTTATTAATTAAGTAGCAGTGAAGCATGGAAAAATAAGTTTAAGTTTTCAAAGGGGAAGCCAGCATGCTAAACTTGAAGCAATTCTGCCCCATCGTTGGTCCCTGCCTCTTAAGCTTTGTCAAGGGAACACATACAGAGGGTACGTATCTTGTTTACAGCTTCATTAATCAAACTTGGAGCACTGGATCCTCTTAATTCGTTTGGAATTAATTAATGGTTTGGCTTAACTTTACAGCATATCTCACAGTTAATTACCTCCTATTGGCATTAAGTTCATGTTTTGCTGGTTCCTCTTATTATCAGATATCTGCTTATATATATATATATATCCATTGAAAAAATCACAAAAAGATGCAAAAACAAAGGAGAAAGAGAGGGACAAAGAGGGAGAGAGTACCTTTGCTCGGAGAAGCTGGTTATTGTTATGCAAGTTAATTTCCTGCAAGACACCCATGAATGGTTTCAATGAGACAGAAAGAAAACATTTGCAGGTTATAAGTGGACACTAATTTTCCAATTTAGACTTGAAGCTACTGAAGTGATTTTCAATGGCAGAATCAATGGAAACTTAATATGCTTGTTTAAACTATGCTACCATATTAGAAATTTAAGGGGATTATGAGCATAGAGTTACCCTCTTCTTCATGTATTCGATTTTGGCAAACAACAACTCATTCTGGTTCAGGAGGAGGTTGAAGAAATGGAAGAAGAAAAGAAAGGAAGACCTATAACAGAGGCAAAAAAATTCAATGCATGGTGCACATATCTTTTGTTCACAGTTATAAACATAACTGTGTTTCACTTAGTTCACAGTTATAAGCATAACTGTGAACAAAAGTTTTCATTTATTCACAGTTTTAGTAACAACTGTGAATAAAAGTAATCTTTGTTCACAGTTTTATTACAACTGTGAATAAAAATTCTTTTATTCACAGTTGTTATTAAAACTTTGAACTATCCTGTGTGAAGTAATTCCATTTTTCTTGTAGTGGGACAGTACTAGTTCTGAGGCTACTGCCTCTTTTAATCCCTTAAAAGCCTTGTTACATTCATCGGTCCACACCCACGGGCTTATCTTCAAAGTTTAGATATCATGCTTCTCTCGTAAGGACTCTCATCGAGTCAAAGATCTCATCTCCTTTGAAGTCTTCTCTAAGCCTTCTTATCCACTTTCAACCGATTTGGATAGGCTTGAGGAGGTGGTTTCCGTTCACGACTCTTTTCGAGCCTTATCTCTCTTGGCTTTCGGGATAGACATCTCTGTCTTATCCTTCTATCGCCTTGATCCTCCTCTAGCCAATAGCCATATCCTTTCTTTGTGGAATATCTTCGCTTTCTGGACTTTCCATCCATGCTAAGCTAGGTTCTCGAATTCTGGCCAATGTTCTCGTCACTAGACATTTTTGCACCACCATCTGCTGGTGCTTGCTTGAGGCATCTCTGTCGCTTTCACCTTAAGTTGGCTTATAGGTCTATTTCTGTGCTTCATCCCTCGCTCAACAACTTTCCTAACTCACCATCGAATCTCCACTATAAGTATGAAACTCAATTTCTCACCAAGTCTTTCGTATTCATTTTCATATCTAACTCATACGTTTTTGCCTTGCTAGTGTGGTCCTCCACACTTATAGGTCCGAGCATGGATCAAGGCTCACCATGCCTACGCCTTGATACTCAGATTCAAGGGTTGGAAAAACCACCCCCACCAAAAGAGCCCGATGCCCTCATCGAGTTAGTATTGTGGTACGACCAGATCTGTCCTCAAATTGCCACAATGTGGTATCTTTTTCCCACCCCGCATCCACCTCTCTGGTGCCTTTCCACTGGATGAGGTAATATGTCTTTTGATTTATCTTACTATGGCCCTTTGTTCGATGATCAAGGATTCTCTCTATTTCCTTGTCAAATTGAACTCGAGTTACTGGCAGTGCACACTTAGCTTGCTTGCATCTGCGATTAGCATCTTCCTGAAACTATTTGAGGAAGCTCACGTGGAATGTTGCGTGCATCTTTAGATGTCGCAGTAGCTTCAACCTCTAAGCTATTGCTCCAACTTTCTTTTCGATCTTGAATGGTCCATCATACCTTGGGATAAGGCCTCAATGAACTCCCTTCTTTATGATTTTCTTTTAAATTTGAGGTGTTAGCTTCAGTAGCACCTTGTCCCCAAGTTGGAACTCAGCATCACGTCTTTTTTTGTCAGCATATTTCTTCATACGCCTCTGTGCCTTTTTTAAGGCTATCCCTCGCTTGGTCAATCAACTCTTGCTTATCCTGAGCATAGTGATAGGCTGCTAAACGGCTTCCTTGGCTCCTCTACTTGGCTATCTCATGAGGCGCCATTAGTTGTTGCCCGAAAGCTACCTCTGTGGGACTTAGACCTGTCGATGATGAGCAATGGATGTTATAGCAAAACTGCGCTTCATCCAACAGTTCAAACCAATCTCTTTGGCTTGCAGTCACGTAGTGCCGCAAATACTCCTCCTGTAAGCTATTTACCCTCTCCGTTTGACCGTCTGTGGATGGTTTGCTATGGACAATTTGAGTTTTGTTCCCATCATGTTTAGCAACACTGTCTAGAATCTTCTCGTGAATCTGGCATCTCTATCGCTCACAATGTCTTTCGGCAACCTAAACAACTTAATGGTATGTTTCAAAAACATCTCAGTAGCCATATCAGCTAGGCATGCTCGAGTAACAGGAACAAAGATAGCATACTTTGAGAACCTATCAACAATCACCATTATAGCGGATTGTCCCTTTACCTTTGGGAAGCCCACAATGAAATCCATTGACACCGACTCCCGTGGGAGTTTCAAAATAGCAAGGGTTGGAGCAAACATGCCTCTCTCTTTTTATTTGTTTTGTCTTGTTGGCACATTAAGCATGTGCAAACATAGGCCTCCACATCTTCCATCAATCTTGGGCCAATAATAGCTCTTATCAGCAGTGCGAGCATCCTCTCGATGCCTGGGTGACCTTCCCATAGCGGGTCATGGGTTTCCCTCAGCAACTATTTTTGAAGTCCTCCAGACTTAGGCACAAACAGTCTGTCTCCTCGAGCATATAGCATCCCATCCTTGATCAAGTATCTTCGGGTTAAGCCTTTGCTCACCTTCCCTATGAGTCGGGAATACTTGGTATCTTCCCCAGCTATTGATCTTATTTGCTCAAGTAAGTTGCTCTGGACACCCGTCAGAGTAGCCACATAAGTTTGCACTTCTACGCAAGCATAGTGCTTGAACAACAATGTTTTGTTTGCTTGGTTTGTGTTCCCACACAAAATCAAACTCCCCCACAAACTCTTGCCGTTTTGCTTATTTCAGAAATAGCTTTTTCTGCGAGTGAAAATAGGTCTCAGCGACATTGTTAGTAATTACCTTAAATTTCATCCTAAGCAAGTAATGTCACCATGTACCAAGGCAATGGATAACAGCCGTCATCTCTTTTCATGTGTCGAATAACGCTGCTCTGCTTCCTTGAGTTTTTCACTCTCAAATGCCACGGGATGGCCATTCTACCCGGACACACCCCCGATTGTTTGATTAGAAGTGTCTATGACTACCTCGAATGGCTCTTCAAAGTTCGGTAGGGACAGTACTGATTTTGAGGCTACTGCTTGTTTTAATTCCTTAAAAGCCTTGTTACATTCATCGGTCCATACCCACGGGCTTATCTACAAAGTTTGGATATCATGCTTCTCTCGCAAGGACTCTCATCGAGTCAAGGATCTCATCTCCTTTGAAGTCTTCTCTAAGCCTTCTTATCCACTTTCAATCGATTTGGATAGGCTTGAGGAGGTGGTTTCTGTTCAAGACCCTTTTCGAGCCTTATCTCTCTTTTCTTTCGGGATAGACATCTCTTTCTCATCCTTCTATCGCCTTGATCCTCCTCTAGTCAATAGCCATATCCTTTCTTTGTGGAATATCATCGCCTGCTAGACTTTCCATCCATGCTAAGCTAGGTTCTTGAATTCTGGCCTATGTTCCCATCACCAGACATTTTTGCACCACCATGTGCTGGTGCTTGCTTGAGGCATCTCTGTCGGTTTCCCCTTAAGTGGGCTTATAGGTCTGTTTCTGTGCTTCATCCCTCACTCCACAATGTTCCTAACTCACCATCGAATCTCCACCGTAAGTATGAAACTCAATTTCTCACCAAGTCTTCCGTATTTGTTTTCATATCTAACTCATACATTTTCGCCTTGCTAGCATGGTCCTCCACACTTATAGGTCCGAGCATGGAGCAAGGCCCACCATGCCTACGCCTTGATACTCAGATTCAAGGGTTGGGCAAACCACCCCTACCAGAAGAGCCCGATGCCCTCGTCGACTTAGTGTTGTGATACGACCTGATCTGTCCTCGAATTGCCACAATGTGGTATCTTTTTTCCAACCCGCATCCACCTCACTGGTGCCTTTCCCATGGATGAGGTAGTATGTGTTTTGATTTATCTTACTATAGCCCTCTGTTCGATGATCAAGGATTTTCTCTATTTCCTTATCAAATTGAACTCGAGTTACCGACGGTGCACACTTAGCCTGCTTGCATCTGCGATTAGTATCTTCTTGACACCCTTTGAGGAAGCTCACGTGGAATGTTGGGTGCATCTTTAGATGTTGCAGTAGCTTCAACCTATAAACTATTGCTCTAACTTTCTTTTCAATCTTGAATGGTCCATCATACCTTGGGATAAGGCCTCAATGAACTCCCATTTTTGTGATTTTCTTTTAAATTTGAGGTGTCAGCTTCAGTAGCACGTTGTCCCCAACTTGGAACTTAGCATCACGTCTCTTTTTGTCAGCATATTACTTGATACACCTTTGTGCCTTTTTTAAGGCTATCCCTTGCTTGGTGAATCAACTCTTGCTTATCTCAAAAATAGTGATAGGCTGCTAGACAGCTTCCTTGGCTCCTCTACTTGGCTATCTCATGAGGCGCCATTAGTTGTTGCCCGAAAGCTACCTCTGTGGGACTTAGACCTGTCGATGATGAGCAATGGATGTTATAGCAAAACTGCGCTTCATCCAACAGTTCAAGCCAATCTCTTTGGCTTGCAGTCACGTAGTGCCACAAATACTCCCCAATAACCTATTTACCCTCTCTGTTTGACCGTCTGTGGATGGTTTGCTATGGACAATTTGAGTTCTGTTCCCATCATGTTTAGCTATCGATTTATTTGCTCAAGTAAGTTGCTCTGGACACCCGTCAGAGTAGCCACATAAGTTTGCACTTCTACGCAAGGATAGTGCATCAGCAACAATGTTTTGTTTGCTTGGTTTATGTTACCACACAAAATCGAACTCTGCCACAAACTCTTGCCATCTTGCTTGTTTCGGAGATAGTTTTTTCTGCGAGCGAAAATAGGTCTCAGTGACATTGTCAGTAATTACCTTAAATTTCATCCCAAGCGAGTAATGTCGCCATGTCCCTAGGCAATGGACAACAGCCATCATCTCCTTTTCATGTTTCGAATAACGCTGCTCTGCATCCTTGAGTTTTCGACTCTCAAATGCCACGGGATGGCCATTCTACACCAACACACCCCGATTGTTCGATCAGAAGCGTCTATGACTACCTCGAATGGCTCTTCATAGTTCGGTAGGGACAGTACTGGTTCTGAGGCTACTGCCTGTTTTAATGCCTTAAAAGCCTTGTTACATTCATCGGTCCACACCCACGGGCTATCTTTC
>JAJFZO010000896.1:332500-417500 GCA_021397835.1 Moringa oleifera | reverse complement strand
ACTGCCCTATTAAGGTTGCATCCCTAAACAACTCAACTCGTCGATAGCGTCTCGTAGTGCGACAGGGTCTAGGCGAGACGGGACTCTCACCCTTTCCAGCGCCTTTTTTTGAGGGACTTAAGCCTCGGTTCGTCGCTCATAATGCTTCTTCAGAATATAATTCGAGCGCCGAGGGCGTAATTTTCAAGGTGCGCTTTTCCTGGTTCGCTCGTCTTTACTAAGGGAATCCTTATTAGCTTCTTTTCCTTCACTGATTGATATGCTTTAAACTCAGCGGGTGGTCTCGCTTGACCTTGGGTCGCATCTTAATTGATCGATCGTTTGGTTCATGAGCCATGAGCGAATGATGCGCGCACAAGGGAGCACAAGGCTTTCTCTACCACCGCCAAGCCATGACGCGGCATTGCTCGAGGCTCTTTTTTAGGCCAATCACGAGCCACAGGGGCACGGGAGGCCAACATTCGCCCCGTGATGGTCCCTCCCCTCCCTGAAGGGATGCGGGGGGGTTGGGGTCAATGGTGCTTGACACCCAGGCAAACGTGCCGTCGGCTTGATGGCTTCGGGCGCAACTTGTGTTCAAAGACTCGATGGCTCACGGGATTTCGCAATTAGCACCAAGTATCACATTTCATTACATTCTTCATCCCGCGTTGTGGGTTTTGTTGTTGTGCGCGATGAGGGGCTTGGGCGCGAGCCTGCGCACCCTTGCTACGCAGGGAGGGATGACAAGCTCGAGAGCCATCTGCCCTGTCGATGTGTTTACAACGTGTTCGTGGGTTGTTTCACTAAGCAAGTGTTTGACAATGATCCTTCCGCAGGTTCACCTATGGAAACCTTATTACGACTTTTCCTTCCTTTGAATGATAAGGTTTAGTGGACTTCTGATGACGTTGTGAGCAGGGAGCCGCCCACGTTGCTGTGATCTGAACACTTCACCGGACCATTCAATTGGTAGGAGCGACAGGCGGTGTGTACAAAGGGCAAGGACATAGTCAACGCGAGCTGATGACTCGCGCTTGCAAGGAATTCCTCGTTGAAGACCAACAATTGCAATGATCTATCCCTATCACGATGAAATTTCAATGATTACCCCAGCTTGTCGGCCAAGGCTATGAACTCGTTGAATACATCAGTGTAGCCCGCGTGTGGCCCAGAACATCTAAGGGCATCGCAGACCTGTTATTGCCTCAAACTTCCTTGGCCTAAGTGGCCATAGTCCCTCTAAGAAGCCAACTGTGGAGGGTCACCTCTACGTAGCTAGTTAACAGGCTGAGGTCTCGTTCGTTAATGAAATTAACCAGACAAATCGCTTCACCAACTAAGAACGGCCATGCACAACCACCCATAGAATCAAGAAAGAGCTCTCAATCTGTCAATCCTTACTATGTCTGCACCTGGTAAGTTTCCTCATGTTGAGTAAAATTCAGCCGCAAGCTCTACTCTTGGTGGTGTCCTTCTGTTAATTACTTTAAGTTTTAGCCTTACGATCATACTCCCACCAGAACCCAAAGACTTTGATTTCTCATAAGGTACCAACGGAGTCCTAAAAGCAACATCCACGGATCCCTAGTTGGCATCGTTTATGGTTGAGACTAGGACGGTATCTGATCATCTTTGAGCCCTCAACTTTCATTTTTGATTAATGAAAACATCCTTCGTAAACGCTTTTGCAATTGCTCGTCTTTCATAAATCCAAGAATTTTACCTCTGACTATGAAATACGAATGCCCTCGACTGTCCCTATTAATCATTACTCTGATCTCGAAGGCCAACAGAATAGGATCGAAATCCTATGATGTTATCCCATGCTAATGTATTCAAAGCATAGGCTCGCTTTAAACACTCTAATTTCTTCAAAGTGACAGCAATTAAGGCCAGGAGTGCATCGCCGGCAGTAGGGACGAGCCAACCGGTGCACACTGTAGGCGGATTGATCGACCCAATCTAAGGTCCAACTATGAGCTTTTGAACTACAAGAACTTAAATATATGCTATTGAAGCTGGAATTACCGCGGTTGCTGGCACCAGACTTGCCCTCCAATTGATCCTCGTTAAGGAATTTAGATTGTACTCATTCCAATTACCAGACTTGAAGAGCCCAATATTGTTATTTATTGTCACTAGCTTCCCGTGTCAGGATTGGGTAATTTGCACGCCTGATGTCTTTCTTGGATGTCGTAGCTGTTTCTCAGGCTTCCTCTCTAGAATTGAACCCTAATTCTCCATCACCCGTCACCACCATAGTAGGTGTCACACTGTCTATTACGTGATCAGCGTAACCCTAGTGTGATGGCGCTAAGTGCATCCACCTAGCCAGCTCAACTTTCTAAGCCCATGCCAAGCGAAGAAGAAGAGATAACAATGTAAAAGCCAAGTATGGAGACAGTATTACGAGAACTCTTTCTCAACCTTTATTCAAAATAAAGGAACTCTTTACAAAAGAAAAATCTCTCTCTAAGAGTACCCAAAGCCTCTAGCTACACACACACACTTGAGTTTGTATTACTCGATGTCTTTATAACTGAACTCAAGCCCCTTTTTTATACTAGTTAATGAGTGTCCTACTCAATCACTCTCTCTTAGTTATCCCATGTTATTTGGATAGACCACCCAATCTTGATTATGAATTTTTTATCCCATTGATGCTTATCTTCAAAGTTTAGATAGCATATTCCCCCCACAAGGACTCTCTATGAATCAAGGATCTTCGGATAGCATCCTTCTCCCTCAAGGACTCTCCATGAGTCAAGGATATTTGGATAGCATCCTCGTCCTGTAAGGACTCTCCATTTGGATAGCATCTTTCTCCTAAAAAGGACTCTCCATGAGTCAAGGATATTTGGATAGCATCCTTCTCCTCCAAGGACTCTCCTTGAGTCAAGGATCTCATCTCCTTTGAAGTCTTTTCCAAGCCTTCTTATCTGCTTTCAATCGGTTTGGATATGCTTGAGGAGGTGGTTCCTGTTTAGGACTCTTCTCGAGCCTTATCTCCCTTGGCTTTCAGGATAGACATCTCTTTTTTATCCTTCTATCACCTTGATCCTCCTCTAGCCAATAGCCATATCCTTTCTTTATGGAATATCTTTGCTTGCTGGACTTTCCATCCATGCCAATCTTGGTTCTCGTATTCTGCCCTATGTTCTCATCACTGGACATATTTGCACCACCGTGTGCTCGTGCTTGCTTGAGGCATCTTTGCTGCTTTCCCCTTAAACGGGCTTATGGGTTTCGTCCCTCACTCCATAACATTTCCAGCTCACCAGTGAATCTTGCCACTATAAGTATGAAACTCAATTTCTCACCCAAGTCTCCCGTATTCATTTTCATATCTAACTCATGCGTTTTTGCCTTGCTAGCGTTATCCTCCATACTTATAGGTCCGGGCATGGAGCAAGACTCACCATGCCTATGCCTTGGTACTCAAATTCAAGGGTATGGCAGTAGACAACTATCTTACCATCGAAAGTTGATAGGGCAAAAATTTGAACGATGTGTTGTCGGCACGATGGCTTTGCGATCTTTCGAGTTATCATGAATCATCAGAGCAAAGGGCAAAGCCCGTGTCAACCTTTTATCTAATAAACGTGCCCCTTCCAAAAGTCGAGGATTGTTGCATGTGTTAGCTCTAGAATTACTATGGTTATCTGAGTAGTAGGTGCCATCAAACAAACTATAACTGATTTAATAAGCCATTCGCAGTTTCATAGTCTGAATTAGCTCATACTTAAACATGCATGGCTTAATCTTTGAGACAAGCATATGACTACTGGCAGGATCAACCAAGTAGCATCTTTCAAGACATCATGCCAACTAGGACTGAAGCGTGCCACAAGGCTCGCTGAGGCCAAAGATGTTGCGATTGTCGTTCAAAATTGGTGGGACGTGGGACAAATGCTTTCGCTTGGACAGGCAGAGGCCGAGGCCACTCTTGTCATAACACTTTTCGCACTCGAGGGGACGATCGAGTGCTCGTGTGCCAAAGCAACCACATGCTAAATCAAGCTGCACTTGGAGCACGAGGCCCAGCTGAGTTTTCCACCCATGCCCATAAGGGACATGGTGCAAAGACAGCCGACTCAAATCATCGAATTTCGTTTGTGAAGGCACACGACACAAGGTCCCGATGTCACCCACAAAAAGCCAATGTATGGCTTGAGGTTGAGCTTAAAGTGACGTGATAGTCGACAGTTCGATGCAGGAGCATAGAGCCCGCCAAGCGCACGACTAGATCACCAACAGGACCAAACGAGCTACAAGCCGACGAACGAAAGGCCCATCGATCATGCAGGTTGTCGAGTGCCATTGCACCCAAGCCACTAAGCACGAAATTGTTTCAATAGCGAGGGACAATTCTTCGATGCCAAGGGACCACCAATGAGGCCTTGACAGCAGGGGTGTCACACAGTGCCTACGCTGGCTGTGTGGCTAGTTCGATGCTAACGGCCGACGATCATGTCGTTGATCGAGCTGCGCAATGAGTCTGCCTTAGCAAGGTTGAGCATCGGGATCCAACCCCGCATCCGCTGCCTCGAGGGCCTGCAACGAAGCACTCCGCATGCTCAAAACCCCCCCCAATGATTTAGCTCTCATGTAGCATTCATCATCGTTAGCTTCATCGCCTACACCGTCGTACTTGTCTAGCCACATCCCAGCTCATTATCCCACGATTTAAAGGATTTCATTTCTCACGTTTTTCCCATCGATGAGGCCTTGGCAGCAGGGGTGTCATGCCGTGCCCAAGCTGGCCGTGTGGCTTGCTCAATGCTAACGACCGACGATCGTGTCATTGATCGCGCTGCACAACAAGTCCGTCTAGGCAAGCCTAAGTGTGGGGAACCAACCATGCGTCTACTGCCTTGAAGGCTTATGACAAAGCACTCCGCATGCTGGAAATCCCCCCAACAATTTGGCCCTCGCATAGCATGCATCATTGTTAGCTTCGCTGCCCGTATCGTTGAGCTTGTTTAACCACACCCTAACTCATTATCCCACGATTTAGCAGATTTCATTTCCCACGTTTTTCCCACTGATGAGGCCTTGGTAGAAGGGGTATCGTGCAGTGCTTAGGCTGGCTGTATGGCTTGCTCGATGCTAACGGCCAACAATCATGTCGTTAATCGCGCTGCACAATGAATCCGTCTAAGCAAGCCTGAGCATTGAGATCCAACCCCGCGCCTGCCACCTCGAGGGCCTGCGACGAAGCACTCCGCATGCTCAAAATCTTTCCAGTGATTTAGCCCTTACGTAGCCTGCATCATCGTTAGCTTTATTGCCCACACTGTCCAACTTGTCTAGCCACATTTCAGCTCATTATCCCACGATTTTTCTCGTTTCATTGCCCATAATTTAGTGGATTTCATTTCCCATATTTTCCCCACTTCGTTGCCTACTGATCGGGCATCCCACACTCTTCGACCGATGTTGCCAGCCGCCTGTCTGCTAGCGGTAGTGGCCGCCACAACCACGCACCACCGCCATGTGCGCTGGGTTCCCCAAGCCCAGTCCACATGGGCAGGGGGGAGCACACATGGCCCATTGGCACCTAGCAAGTTGGGTGACCACCTCCCCCCTAAGGCGTCTTAAATGAAATTTCATTCTAGTAGGAGGAAATATCAATATGTCTGAGTCATCATAATGGGTCTAAAAAGTTATTTACTTGGAATTTTGAACTAAAATTTTTTACATAAATCGAGAATAATCATATCTACCACTAGAAAAGATTTTAAAATGTTTTTGGCACTAAATTTTTTTAATTAATTTTTTACCGTTGAAAATTGAAAAAATTGTCAAAATAGCCTGTGAGTCGAAATGATCCTAAACTTCAAGGCAGACTCCTCATGAATTACATGATTTATTTGAGTCATTTAGGTCTAATTCTGTGATGAAAAGACTGTTAATTCACACCAGTTTCGCAACTAGGCATTACGACTAACACGCTGGGGTAGCTGTGCCTCTGCCTAGCCCAAGGTGCATGCTGGCTGCCCTGTCCAATGAACTTCTAACCACCCTATGGCTGCCCTCAGGGTCCATCACAGCCAGGGGACACAGCCAAGCCCAGCTTGCCCATGAAATAAATGGCCACAGCACTTGCTGAGAATCTCAGCGACTAGCTCACGTGCGACGCGGCTCCCCTGGATATCTCTTTGGGCACTAAGTTGAGGGGCAGTGACGTGGGGGCCAGCTCCCGATAGGAGCCTGTGGCCTAGCAAGCGCGCCTAACACTCCTGCGTGCTGGACAAGAAGCCCATGCCGTGCAACCTTGTGGCTGCCAAGGCATGCCTCCTGCGCCAGGGTCCGCGCAACGCGGCTCCCTTGCCTCGCTCGCTGGGCACTATGTCGAGGTGTAGGGACAAGGGCGCCCGTGGCTTGGCTAGCACGCCCACCGCTCTCGCACACTTGGCAAGAAGCCCGTGCCATGCAACCTCGTGGCTGCTGAGGCATGCCTCCCTTGCCCAGGGTCCGTGCGACACGGCTCCCCTAGCTCGCTCGCTGGGCATTTTGTTGACGGGCAAGGATGAAGGGACTAGCTCACGATGGGTGTTTGTGGCCTGGCTGGCGTGCCCACCGCTCCCGTACCTTGGGCAAGATGCCCAGGCCGTGCAACCTTGTGGCCGCCAAGGCGTGCCTCCCGTATCCAGGGACCGTACGACGTGGCTCCCTAGGGTCGCCCGTTAGGCACTATGTTGAGGGGCAGGGATGAGAGGGCCAGCCCACGATGGGCACCAGTGGCTTGGCTGGCGCAGCCATCAGTCCCGTACACTAAGCAAGAAGTTCAGGCCATGCCTGCTGCGGGCTTCCGAGGGTTGCCTCCCGTGCCCAAGGTTCGTGCGACGCAACTCCCCTAGCTTGCTCGCTGGGCACTATGGCGAGGGGCAGGGACTAGGGGCTAGTTCACGATGGCGCCCGTGGCTTGGCTAGCACACCCACCGCTCCCTTTTGCTGGGCCAGAAACCCAGGCCATGGCTGTTGGGGGCTGCCGTGGCATGCCTCCCATGACCATGCTATGCAATCTTGAGGCTACCAAGGCGTGCCTCCCGTGCCAGGGTCTGTGCGACGTGACTCCCTTGCCTCGCATGCTGGGCACTATGTCGAGGGGCAGGACAAGGGTTTGGCTCGCGATGGGCGCCCGTGGCCTGGCTAGCGTGCCTATCGCTTTCGCACGGTGGGCAAGAATCCCATGCCACACAATTCGGTGGCTATCGAGGCATGTCTCTCGTGCCTAGGGTTCGTGCGACGCGGCCCCCCTGGCTCGCTTGTTGAGCACTATGTTGAGGGGCATGCACGAGATGGGTGCCATTGGCCTGGTTAGTGCGCCCACCGCTACCGCACGCTGGGCAAGAAGCCCAGGCTGTGCCTACTAGGAGCTACCATGGCTTGCCTCCCGTGGCCAAGGTCTGTGCGATGCAGCTCCCCTGTTTCACTCACTAGGCACTATGTCTAGGCGTTGGTTCGTGATGGGCACCCGTGGCCTGGCTGGCACGCCCACTGCTCTCGTACGCTGTGCAAGAAGCCTAGGCCGTGCTTACTGGGGGCTGCCGACGCTTGCTTCCTGTGACCAGGGTCTGTGCGATGAGGCTCCCTTGCCTCGCTCGCTAAGCACCAAGTTGAGGGGTAGGGACGAGGGGCAGGCTCACGATGGGCACCAGTGGCCTGGCTGGCATGCTCATCGCTCTCGTACGCTGGGCAAGAAGTCCAGGTTGTGTTTTCTGGGGCTGCCATGGCTTGCTTCCAATGCCTAGGGTCCATGCGATGCAGCTCTCTTCGCTCACTCGCTGGGCACTATATTGAGGAGTCAACACGCGATGGGCGCCTGTGGCTTTGCTGGTACGCCAAAAACTCCCGTACTCTAGGCAAGAGGCCTAGGCCGTTCTTGCTGAGGGCTATCGAGGCTTGCCTCCCGTGACCAGGGACCATGCGACGCAGCTCCCCTGGCTCGCTCGCTGGGCACTAACTTGAGGGGCAAGGACGAGGGGGCAGGCTCGTGATGGGCACTAGTGGCCTGGCTAGCACGCCTATCACTCCCGTACGCTGGGCAAGAAGCCCAGGCCGTGTCTGCTGGGGGCTGCCGCGGCTTGCATCCAATACCCACGGTCGGTGCGATGCAGCTCCCTTCGCTCACTCGCTGGGCAATATGTCGAGAAGTCAACTCGCGATGGGCGCTCGTGGCTTTGCTGGCATGCCCACAACTCTCATACGCTAGGCAAGAGGCCAAGGCCGTGCTTGCTGGGGGCTATTAAGGCTTCCCTCCCGTGACCAGGGACCGTGCGACACGGTCCCTCTGGCTTGCTCGTTGGGCACTCGGTCGAGGCCCAGGCCCCCGTTTTCGTACGTTGGGCAAGAAGCCAATGCCGTGCAACCTGGTAGCTGCCGAGGCATGCCTCCCATGTCGAGGGGTCCGTGCAACGCGGCTCCCCTGGTTCGCTTGCTGGGCACTATGCCGAAGGGCAGGGACTAGGGGTCTGGCTTACGATGAGCGCCCGTAGCCTAGCAAGTGCGCCCACCGCTCCTGCATGCTGGGCAAAAAGTCCATGCCGTGCAGCCTTGTGGCTTCCAAGGCGTGCCTCCCACGCCAAGGGTCCATGCGACGTGGCTCCTCTAGCTTGCACGCATGGCACTATGTCGACGGGCAGGGACAAGGGGGCCAGTTCGCGATAGGCACCCGTGGCCTAGCTAATGCGCCCATTGCTCCCGCACGCTGTTCAACAAGCCCATGCCACGCAACCTGGTGGCTGCCAAGGCGTGCCTCTCGTACCCAGGGTCCGTGCGATGCGGCTCCCCTAGCTCGCTCTCTTGGCACTATGTTGAGGGGCAGAGACGAGGGGGCACGCTCGCGATGGGCACTAGTGGCTTGGCTGGCGCGCCCATCGCTGCCATACGTCGGGCAAGAAGCCCAGGCCGTGTCTGCTCAGGGCTGCTGTGGGTTACATCCCATGCCCAGGGTCCGTGCACGCTCGCTGGGCACTATGTTGAGGGGCAGGGACGAGAGGGCCAGCTCGTCATGGGCACCAGTGGCCTAGCTGGCGAACCACCACAACCGTACACCAGGCAAGAAGCCCAGGCTATACCTGCTGAGGGTTGCCAAGTCTTGCCTCTCATGCCCAGGATCCTTGCGACGCGGCTCCCCTCGCTCGCTCGCTGGGCACTATGTCGAGGGGCTGGGACGAGGGGGCCGGCTCATGATGCGAGCTCGTGGCCTGGCAAGCGCGCCCACCGCTCCCACACACTAGGCAAGAAGCCCATGCTGTGCAACCTTGTGGCTGCCAAGGTGTGCTTCTCTTGCCCAAGGTTCGTGTGACGCATCTCCCCTGGCTTGCACGCTAGGCACTATGTCGAGGGGCAGGGACAAGGGGTCGATTCGCGATTGGCGCCCGTGGCTTGGCTAGCGCGCTCACCTCTCCCGCACGTTGGGCAAGAATCCCATGCCACATAACCTGGTGGCTACCGAGGCATGCCTTTAGTGCCCAGGTCAGTGCGACGCGGCCCCCCTGGCTCGCTTGCTGGGCACTATATTTTGGGGCAGGGAAGATGAGGTCGGCTATTGATGGGTGCCAGTGGCCTAGCTAGCGCGCCCACTGCTGCTGCACGCTGGGTAAGAAGCCCAAGCTGTGCCTGCTGGGGGCTGCTGTGGCTTGCCTCCCATCCCCAAGGTCTGTGCAACGCAGCTCCCCTGGCTCGCTCGCTGGGCACTATGTCGAGGAGTCAGCTCTTGATGAGTGCCCGTGGCTTGGCTGGCATGCCCACCCTTCCCATACACTCGGCAACAAGCCCAGGCCGTGCCTACTGGTGGCTGCCAAGGCTTGCCTCCCGTGACCAGGGTCCATGCAACGCGGCTCCCTTGGCTCGCTCGTTGGGCACTAAGTTGAGGGGTAGGGACGAGGGCGCAGGCTCGGGATGGGCATTAGTAGCCTGGCTGGCGCGCCCATTGCTCCCATACTCTGGGCAAGAAGCCTAGGCTGTGTCTGCTGGGGGCTGCCGTGGCTTGCATCCCATGCCCAGGGTCCATGTGACGTAGCTCCCTTGGCTCACTTGTTAGGCACTATGTCGAGGAGTTAACTCGCGATGGGCGCCCGTGGCTTTGCTGGCACGCCCACAGCTCCCATACATTGGGCAAGAAGCCTAGGCCATGCTTGCTGGGGGCTACCGACGCGTGCCTCTCATGCCCAGGGGTCAGTGCAACGCGGCTCACCTGGCTAACTCGCTGGGTACTATGTCAAAGGGCAGGGACGAGAGGGCTGGCTCACGATGGGGCGCCCGTGGCCAGGCAAGCGCGCCCACCACTCCCGCGCGTTGGGCAAGTAGCCCATGCCGTGCAACCATGTGGCTGCCAAGGCGTGCCTCCCGTGGCTCAAACGTTAGGCACTATGTCGACGGGCAGGGACGAGGGGTTTGGCTCGCGATGGGCACTAGTAAACTGGCTGGCGTGCCCACCGCTCCCATACGCTAGGCAAGAATCCCAGGCCGTGCCTGCTGGTAGCTGCCGAGGCTTGCCTCCCATGCCCAAGGTCCATGCGACGCAGCTCCCGTCGCTCGCTCAGTGGGCACTATGTCGAGGGGCAGGGACGAGGGGGCTGGCTCATGATGGACATCCATTGCCTGGGTGGCGCACCCACCGTTCTCGTACTTTCGCTGCCACAAGCCAGTTATCCCTGTGGTAACTTTTTTGACACCTCTAGCTTTAAATTTCAAAGGTCTAGAGGATCGATAGGCCACGCTTTCACGGTTCGTATTCGTAATAGAAATCAGAATCAAACGAGCTTTTATCCTTTTGTTCCACATAAGATTTTTGTTCTCGTTGAGCTCATCTTAGGACACCTTCGTTATCTTTTAACAGATGTGCCCCCCAGCCAAACTCTCCACCTGACAATGTCTTCTGCCCAGATCGGCCCGCCAAAGTAGAACTCGGGTCCAAAAAGAGGGGCGACCCCCCACCGCGGATTCACGGAATAAGTAAAATAATGTTAAAAGTAGTGGTATTTCACTTTCACCGTTTTCGGCTCCCATTTATCCTACACCTCTTAAATCATTTCAAAAAGTCAAACTAGAGTCAAGCTCAGTAGGGTCTTTTTTTCCCGCTGATTTCACCAAGCCTGTTCCCTTGGCTATGGTTTCGTTGGATAGTAGACAAGGATAGTGGGAATCTCGTTAATCCATTCATGTGCGTCACTAATTAGATGACGAGGCATTTGGCTACCTTAAAAGAGTCATAGTTACTCCCGCCATTTACCCGCGCTTGGTTGAATTTCTTCACTTTGACATTTAGAGCACTGGGTAGAAATCACATTGCGTGAGCATCCACAGGGACCATCGTAATGCTTTGTTTTAATTAAACAGTTAGATTCCCCTTATCCGTACTAGTTCAAAGTTGGCTATTTGACGCCCGAAGAAGGCCCCCAAAGGAACTATTCCCAGTCCGTCCCCCGACTAGCATGCGACGCCTCGCTCTCTCTCCTGGAGCAGCTCGAGCAGTCCATTGACAGCCGACAGGCTCGGGACTCGGACCGCTGTGCCCAGCCCTCAAAGCCAATCCTTTTCTCGAGGTTATATATCCACTTTGTCGAATTCCCTTGCCTACATTGTTCCATCAACCAGAGGCTGTTCACCTTGGAGACCTGATGCGGTTATGAGGATGACCGGGCGTGAGAGGCACTCGGTCCTCTGGATTTTCAAAGGCCACCAGGGGATGGACCCTGGGCGACGTGTAGTGCTCTTTCAGCTACGGGACCCTACCTCCAGCTGTGCCGTTTCCAGGGTGCGCAGGTGGAAGGATAACTCTTTCCAGGACCCCTACCGACGTCTCCGGACTCCTTAACATCATCATCAGCCGCCACGTCCCGGTTTTGAAATTTTAACCGGATCCCCTTTCGAAGTTCACGTCGAGGAGCTATCCAACAGGCTTCCCCCGTCTTTTAGGATCGACTAACCCATGTTCAAGTGCCGTTCACATAGAACCTTTCCCCTCTTCAGCCTTCAAAGTTCTCATTTGAATATTAGTTACTAGTACCAAGATCTGCACCGATGGCCACTCCGCCCGGGCTCGTTGCCTTGGGTTTTGCGCAAGCATCACGTCCTCCTACTCATTAGGACTTTGCCCTTGCCCCGACGAACGGTTATAGGTCGCACACTTCAGTGCCATTCATTTTTGGGGCTAGTTGATTTGGCAGGTGAGTTGTTACACACTCCTTAGCGGATTTCGACTTCCATGACAACTGTCCTGTTGTCTTAATTGACCAATACCCTTTGTGGGTTCTAGGTTAGCGCGCAGTTGGGCACCATAACCTGGCTTTCGGTTCATCCCGCATTGCCAGTTTTGCTTACCAAAAATGGCCCCCTTGGAGCTCTCAACTCGATGGGACGGCTCAACGAAGCAGCCACCCCGTACTACCTATTTAAAGTTTGAGAATAGGTTGAGGGCATTGCGCCCCCGATGCCTCTAATCATTAGCTTTACCTAACAGAACTCGCATCTGAGCTCCAATTATCCTGAGGGAAACTTCGGAGGGAACTAGCTACTAGACGGTTCGATTAGTCTTTCACCCCTATACCCAAATCAGACAACCAATTTACACGTCAGTATCACTGTGGGCCTCCACTAGAGTTTCCTTTGGCTTTGCCCCGCTCGGGCATAGTTCACCATCTTTTGGGTCTCGATAGGCATGCTCACAGTCAAACCTTTCTCAAAAGATTAAGGTCGATCGGTGCTGCACCCGCGAGGGATCCCACGAGTCAGCTTCCTTGCGCCTTATGGGTTTACTCGCCCGTCGACTCGCACACATGTCAAACTCCTTTGTCCGTGTTTCAAGATGGGTCGAATGGAGAGCTTGCTTGCTTATGCTATGAGTGCACAGGCGCCAAGCCACTACCGCGATGGTGCATGCTGCTAGCCACGATCTTGACGACGACATCTCCGCGAGCGTATCAAAGGCTCAAGCTTGGGCTGCCATCACGATCCCCGTCATTCGCACCTCGAGTCAATCGACGGATTCGAAGAACCTAGAATTGTTATTTATTGTCACTACCTCCCTGTGTCAAAATTAGGTAATTTACGCACTTGCTGCCTTCCTTGGATGTAGTAGCCGGGGGTGCACCTGACACCACGTGACATGCGGTGCTCTTCCAGCCGCTGGACCCTGCCTCCGACTGGCCGTTTTCAAGGTGGGCAGGCTGTTAAACAGAAAAGATAACTCTTTTTGAGGCCTTCACTGACGTCTTTGAACTCCCTAACATTATTGTTAGCTGCCACGTCCCGGTTCTAAAATTTTAAACGGATTTCCTTTTGAAGTTTGCGCCAAGGCGCTATCCAATGGGCTTCCCCCGTTTCTTAGAATTGACTAACCCATGCGCAAGTGTTGTTCACATGGAACCTTTCCCCTCTTTGGCCTTCAAAGTTCTCATTTGAATATTTACTACTATCACCAAGATCTGCACCGATGGTCGCTCCACCCGAGCTCGCGCCCCGAGTTTTGCGACGACCACACGCCTTCCTACTCATTGGGGCTTGGCTCTTGCCCCAATGGTTAAGTATAGGTCGCGTGCTTAAATGCCATCCATTTTCGGGGATAGTTGATTCGGCAGGTGAGTTTTTACACACTCCTTAGCGGATTTCCACTTCCATGACCACAATCCTGCTGTCTTAATCGACCCACACTCTTTATGGGTTCTAGGTTAGCGTGCAGTTGGGCACCGTAACACGATTTCTGGTTCATCTTGCATTGCTTACCAAAACTGGCCCACTTGGAGCTCTCAATTCCGTGGGATTGCTCAATGAGGCAGCCGCCCTGTACTACCTATTTAAAGTTTGAGAATAGGTCGAGAGTATTGCACCCCCAATGCCTCTAATCATTGGCTTTACCCTATAAAACTAGCATTTAAGCTCCAGCTATCCTAAGGGAAACTTCGGAGGGAACCAGCTACTAGACGATTCGATTAGTCTTTCGCCCCTATATCTAAGTCAGACGAACGATTTGCATGTCAGTATCGCTGCGGGCCTTCACCAGAGTTTCCTCTGGCTTTGCCCCGCTCAAGCATAATTCACCATCTTTTGGGTCTCGACAGGCATGCTTGCACTTGAACCCTTCTTGAAAGATCGAGGACAGTTAGCAGTGCACTTGTGACGGATCCCAACAATCAACTTCCTTGTGCCTTATGGGTTTACTCACTTGTTGACTCGCACACATGTCAGACTCCTTGATTCATGTTTTAAGATGGGTCGAATGGGGAGCCCGCTAGCCGACGTCGAGAGCACGCAAGTGCCAAAGCACCACCTTAATGGAACGCGCTGCCAGCCAAGATCTTGACGATGACGTCTCCACGAGCATATCAAAGGCTCGGGCTTCGACCGTCGTCACGATCCATGTCGGTCCGCACCTTGAGTCGACCGACGGACCGGCTCATGGCCATTCCACATCTGACCAAGGTGCATCGGCGGCCCCCATCCGCTTCCCTCCCAACAATTTCAAGCACTCTTTGACTCTCTTTTTAAAGTCCTTTTCATCTTTCCCTTGTGGTACTTGTTCGTTATCGGTCTCTCGCCTCTATTTAGCCTTTGACGAAATTTACCGCCCTATTGGGGTTACATCCCTAAATAACTTGACTCATCGATAGCGCCTCATGGTGCGACAGGGTTTGGGCGAGACTAGGCTCTCACCTCTTTAATGGCCCTTTCCAAGGGACTTGGGCCCCGGTCCGTCACTCAGAATGCTTCTCTAGACTACAATTCAAGCACCGAGGGTGCAATTTTCAAGTTATGCTTTTCCCGGTTCGCTCGTCGTTACTAGGAGAATCCTTTTTAGCTTCCTTTCCTTCACTGACTGATATGCTTTAAACTTAGTAGGTGGTCCTGCTTGACATGGGGTCGTATCTTAATCAATCGATCATTTGGTTCCTGAGTTGCGAGCAAGTGATGTGCACATGAGGGAGCACAAGGCTTTCTCTACCACTGCCAAGCCATGATGCGGCATTGCTCGAGGCTCTTTTTTAGGCCAATCGCAAGCCGATGGGGCACAAGAGGCCAACATTCACCCCGCGATGGTCCCTCCCCTCCCTGAAGGGATACGGGAGGCTTCAGGGCAACTTGTGTTCAAAGACTCAATGGCTCACGGGATTCCGTAATTCATACCAAGTATCGCATTTGACTACATTCTTCATCCCAAGCTGTAGGTTTTGTTGTTATGCGCGATAAAGGGCTTGGGCACGAGCCTGCGCACCCTTGCTACTCGGGGAGGGATGACGGGCTCGAGAGCCCTCTGCCCTGCCGGTGTGTTTACAACGTGTTCATGGGTCGTTTCATTGAGCGAGTGTTTGACAATGATCCTTCCGCAGGTTCACCTACAGAAACCTTGTTACGACTTTTCCTTCCTCTGAATGATAAGGTTTAGTAGACTTCTCGCGATGACGCGAGCAGCGAACTGCCCACGTTGTTGCGATCCGAATACTTCACCGAACCATTCAATTGGTAAGAGCGACAGGTGGTGTGTACAAAGGGCAGGGACGTAGTCAACGTGAGCTGATGACTCGCGCTTACTAGGAATTCCTCGTTGAAGACCAATAATTGCAATGATCTATCCCCATCACGATGAAATTTCAAAGATTACCCCAGCCTATCGACCAAGGCTATAAACTCGTTGAATACATCAGTGTAGCGTGCATGTGGCCCAGAACATCTAAGGGCATCACAGACCTGTTATTGCCTCAAACTTCCTTGGCCTAAGCGGCCATAGTCCCTTTAAGAAGCCGACCATAGAGGGTCACCTCCATGTAGCTAGTTAGCAGGCTAAGGTCTCATTCGTTAATGGAATGAACCAAACAAATCGCTCCACCAACTAAGCATGGCCATGCACCACCACCCATAGAATCAAGAAAGAGCTCTCAATCTGTCAATCCTTATTATGTCTAGACCTGGTAAGTTTTCCCATGTTGAGTGAAATTAAGCTGCAGGCTCTACTCTTGGTGGTGCCCTTCCGTCAATTCCTTTAAGTTTCAGCCTTGCAACCATACTCCCCCCGGAACCTAAAGACTTTGATTTCTCATAAGGTGCCAGCGGAGTCCTAAAAGCAACATCCGCTGATCCCTAGTCGGCATCGTTTATGGTTGAGATTAGGACGGTATTTGATCATCTTTGAGCTCTCAACTTTCATTTTTGATTAATGAAAACATCCTTAGCAAATGCTTTTACAATTGTTCGTCTTTCATAAATCTAAGAATTTCACCTCTTACTATGAAATACGAATGTCCCCGATTATCCTTGTTAATCATTACTCTGATCCCAAAGGCCAACAGAATAGGATTGAAATCCTATGATGTTATCCCATGCTAATGTATTCAGAGCGTAGGCTTACTTTGAGCACTCTAATTTCTTCAAAGTAACAGCGCCAGAGGCACGACCCGGCCAATTAAGGCTAGAAGCGCAATACCGGCAGTAGGGACAAGCCAATCGGTGCACACCGTTGGCGGACTGGCCAACCCATCCCAAGGTCTAACTAGGAGCATTTTAATTGCAGAAACTTAAATATACACCATTGGAGCTAGAATTGCTGCGACTGCTAGCACTAGACTTGCCCTCCAATGGATCCTCGTTAAAGGATTTAGATTGTACTCATTCCAATTACCAGCCTCGAAGAGCCGGGTATTTTTATTTACTGTCACTACCTCCTTCTGTCAGAATTGGGTAATTTACATGACTGCTGCCTTCCTTGGATGTGGTAGCCATTTCTCAGGCTCCCTCTCTGGAATCGAACCCTAATTCTCCATCACCTGTCACCACCACAGTAGGTGTCACACCGTTTGTTGCAGGATTAGTGCAACCCTAGTGTGATGGCACTAAGTGCATCGACCTAGCTAGCCCAACTTTCTAAGCCCATGTCAAGTGAAGAAGAAGAGACAATAATGTAAAACCAAAGTAAGTAGACAGTATTACGAGAACTCTTTCTCAAACTTTATTCAAAATAAAGGAACTATTTACAAAAGAAAGGTCTCTCTCTAAGAGTACCCAAAGCCTCTAGCTACCCATACACTTGAGTTTGTATTACTCAATGTCTTTACAACTGAACCCAAGCCCCTTTTTATACTAGTTGAGGAGTGTCCTACTCAAACACTCTCTCTTAGATATCCCACGTCTTTTAGATAGGCCACCCAATCTTAATCATGAATCTTTTATCCCATTGAGGCTTATCTTCAAAGTTTAAATAGCATCCTTCTCTTGCAAGGACTCTCTATGAGTCAAAGATCTTTGGATAGCATCCTTCTCCCACAAGGACTCTCCATGAGTCAAGGATACTTGGATAGCATCCTCTTCTCGCAAGGACTCTCCATTTGAATAGCATCCTTCTCCTACAAGGACACTCCATGAGTCAAGGATATTTGGATAACATCCTTCTCCTGCAAGGACTCTCCTTGAGTCAAGGATCTCATCTCCTTTGAAGTCTTCTTCAAGCCTTCTTATCTATTTTCAATCGATTTGGATAGGTTTGAGGAGGTGGTTTATATTCAGGACTCTTTTCGAGCCTTATCTCCCTTGGCTTTCGGGATAAACATCTCTTTTTTTATCCTTTTATCGCTTTGATCCTCCTCTAACCAATAGAAATATCCTTTTATCGATTCAAGGGTTTGACAAACCACCCTACTAGAAAAGCTTGACACCTTCGTTGCCTTAGTTTTGTGGTACGCCTTGATCTGGTCCTCGGATTTCCACAATGTGGTATCTTTTTTGCAACTCGCATCCACCTCACTGGTGCCTTTCCACTGGACTAAGTAATATGTCCTCTGATTCCCCTCCATAATAGCCTTTCGTTCGATGATCAAGGATTTTTTCTATCTCCTTGTCAAATTAAACTCGAGTTACCGGCGGTGCATGCTTAGCCTACTTGTGTCCATGATCGGCATCTTCCTGAAACTCTTTAAGGAAGCTCACGTGGAATGTTAGGTGCAACCTCAAATGTTGCAGTAGCTTTAACCCATAAGCTATTGCTCTAACTTTCTTCATGATCATATGATCAACATTCCTCCTCAAAGGCAATGTTTTAGGGAATTCTGATGGCATCCTACTGTTGAATTCCCTCAACACTTTAGCACTCTCGTCAGGTACCTCTATTACCTATCTGTTTTCACCTTGAATAGTGCTGCCAGCATCGTCACCTCACCCTTTTGTAGTTTTGACTTAAACCGCTTTGCAGATTGCAACTTGATCTGCTTCTTATTTACCAAAAGCTCCCTTGCTGCTTCAGGTCTGATCAAGCTCGGGGCTTGCTCATTAGCCATGAGTAATCCACCTAAGTGGCTTGTTTGAAGAATTCTAGACCCAAGATAACATCAAAGTCATCTAACTGAGTTATCATGAAGTTAGACGTACCTTTCCATTCGCCTACTTTAAGGGTCGTAGTGGCAGCTCCGCATACTGCCTTTGCCTCAGCATTCGCTACTTTGAACTTGACCAAGGCTGAAGAAAGCTTCAGCCCGAGCTTTCCCACTTCTTTTTTCATAACAAAATTGTTAGTAGCTCCCGTATCCAACATTGCCATTGCATCCTTCTTGTTTACCTTCACCGGGAGATATATCAACCCTTTCTGCAAGTTTTTGGGTGTGATCGCATTTAGCAATTGGATTGGGTTTGCCCGAGTTATGGCATTGCCTTCCTCTTCTTCGGGCGAATCCTCTACTGCTATGAGCACCGCAAACTTCTCCTTGCATGGACAATCACGTGCTCTATGTGGCCCATTGCATAAGAAGCAACCCCTTGGACCACATTCTTTCCCTTACCCTTCGAAGGGGATGAGCTTCGAGGCTTGCTGGACTTGGCATTCTT
Source organism: Moringa oleifera (assembly GCA_021397835.1). Classification (NCBI taxonomy): domain Eukaryota; kingdom Viridiplantae; phylum Streptophyta; class Magnoliopsida; order Brassicales; family Moringaceae; genus Moringa; species Moringa oleifera. Next base: position 398,705 of record JAJFZO010000896.1, on the reverse strand, counting down.
CTTTTTCTTGCCCTTGCCATTGGGCTTTTTCATCTCCTTTCCAGCCTCCCCTCATTTCTCATCTTTTTTGAAAGCATCACCTACATACTTAAAATCAACCAAGCTATCTACCACGAAAAATGCTGAGGGCAAGTCTTTGACACCTTGCCGCCTCAGTTCTGCTTGAGCCCACGGCTGCAAGCCTGATAGAAAGTTAAACAACCTATCCTCCTTCGAAATGTTTTTGATGTCTAACATCAAGGAACTGAACTCCTTCACAAAGTCGGGCACTAAGCCCGTCTGCTTCAAGCGCTTTAGTTGTTCCCTAGCCATGAACGAAGTGTTACATGGCAGGAATTGCTCCTTCAATTCCTTTTTATGTGCCTTGTTCCCTAGTCATGAACGAAGTGTTACATGGCAGGAATTACTCCTTTAATTCCTTTTTATGTGCCTCCCACAAATTAATGCTAGGTCTTCCCATGATAGCATCACCCTCCATACGGGTGCGCCACCACAACTTAGCATCATCAGATAAGTACATAGATGTGATCATTACCTGGTCGTTTACGGGCACTCGAGAAGCTTTGAAATACTGCTCCATATCCCATAAGAAGTTCTCCAACTCCTTAACGTTCCTCTCTCTAGAGAACGGCCTTGTTTTTGGCACCTTTAGCTTAGCCACAGTAGAGTCCACTCCTACTGTTGATGTATGGGCAGCCCTTTTCAGCAACACGATATTGGTCTCAATGCTCCTCACAGTCTCCTTGAGGTTTTCGATGTCCTTTACAATCAAGGATTGTCGCTAGGCAATTGTCTCCATTAACTCTGCCAATGTGCATGCCAACCCCTCCGACGATGACCACCAATGATCTCTTCCAACCGAGCGACACACTCTCGCATCAACTCACTGCCTCCTAGCATGGGGCCTTGGCAGTGATAAGATCAACCACAAGTTTAAGAAAGTGGTGATCAAAACCGCGCTCTAATACCAAACTTCCACATCGTCTGTTGCGGGATCAGCGTAACCTTAGTGTGATGGCGCTAAGTGCGTATACCTAACCAGCCCAACTTTCTAAGCCCACGCCAAGTGAAGAAGAAAAGACAACAATGTAAAAGCAAAGTAAGGAGACAGTATTATGAGAACTCTTTCTCAATGTTTATTCAAAATAAAGGAACTATTTACAAAAGAAGGGTCTCTCTTTAAGAGTACCCAAAACCTCTAGCTACGCATACACTTGAGTTTGTATTACTCAATATCTTTACAACTGAACCGAAGCCCCCTTTTTATACTAGTTGAGGAGTGTTCTAGTCAAACACTCTCTCTTAATTGCCCCATGTCTTTCGGATAAGCCACTCAATCTTGATCACGAATCTTTTATCCCATTGAGGCTTATCTTCAAAGTTTAGATAGCATTTTTCTCCTGCAAGGACTCTCCATGAGTCAAGGATCTTCAGATAGCATCCTTCTCTCGTAAGGACTCTCTATGAGTCAAGGATATTTGGATAGCATCCTCTACCCACAAGGACTCTCCATTTGAATAGCATCCTTCTCCTACAAGGACACTCCATGAGTCAAGGATATTTGGATAGCATCCTTCTCCTGCAAGGACTCTCCTTGAGTCAAGGATCTCATCTCTTTTGAAGTCTTCTATAAGCCTTCTTATCCATTTTTAACCGGTTTGGATAGGCTTGAGGAGGTAGTTTCCGTTCAGGACTCTTTTCGAGCCTTATCTCCCTTGGCTTTCGGGATAGACATCTCTTTCTTATCCTTCTATCACTTTGATCCTCCTCTAGCTAATAGCCATATCCTTTCTTGGTGGAATATCTTCGCTTTCTGGACTTTCTATCTATGCCAAGCTGTGTTCTCGAAATCTGCCCTGTGTTCCCGTCACTAGAGATATTCGCACCACTATGTGTTGGTGCTTGCTTGAGGCATCTCTGCCACTTTCCCCTTAAGCGAGCTTGTGGGTCTGTTTGTGTGCTTCATCCCTCGCTCCACAACGTTTCCAGCTCATGAGTGTATCTGGCCACTGTGAGTATGAAACTTGATTTCTCACCAAGTCTCCCGCATTCGTTTCCATATCTAACTCATGCGTTTTTGCCTTACTAGCGTGGCCCTCCACACTTGTAGGTCTGGGCATGGAGCAAGACTCACCATGCCTATGCCTTGGCACTCAGATTCAAGGGTCTGGCTATAGGCAACTATCCTACCATCGAAAGTTGATAGGGCAAAAATTTGAATGATGCGTCGCTGGCACGATGTCTTTGCGATCCGTCGAGTTATCATGAATCGTCAGGGCTACAGGCGAAGCTTGCATCAACCTTTTTTCTAATAAATGCGCCACTTTCAAAAGTTGGTGTTTGTTGCATGTATTAGCTCTAGAATTATTACGGTTATCCGAGTAGTAGGCACCATTAAACAAACTATAACTAATTTAATGAGCCATTCACAGTTTCACAGTCTGAATTAGTTCATACTTACACATGCATGGCTTAATCTTCAAGACAAGCATATGACTACTGGCAGGATCAATCAGGTAGCATCCTTCGAGATGCCGTGCCAACTAGGACCAAAGCATGCCACAAGGCTCGCTAAGGCCAAAGCTATCGCAGTCATCATTCAAAATTGATGGGACGTGGGACAAATGCTTTCGCTTGGATAGGCAGAGGCTGAGGCCACTCCTATCGCAACACTTTTCACACCCGAGGGGACGACAGAGCTCCTGTGTGACAAAGTGACTGCATGCCAAAGCAAGCCGTGCTTAGAGCACGAGGCCCGGCTTAGGTTTCCACTCATGCCTGCAAGGGACATGGTGCAAAAATAATCGACTCAAATCATCGAATTCTGTTTATGAAGGCACGTAACACAAGGTCCCGATGTGACCCACGAAATGCCAATGTATAGCTCGAGGTTGAGCTTGAAACGACGTGCTAGCCGATAGTTGGATGTGGGAGCATAGAGCCTGCCAATGCGCACTACTAGATCACCACTCACACGCCGCACGTACAAATGTGCAGCAACAGCACCAAATGAGCTGCAAGCCGATGAATGAAAGGCCCATTGATCATGCAGGTCATCGAGTGTCGTTGCACCTAAGCCGCTAAGTGTGAAATTGTTTCGATAGCGAGGGACGATTCTTCGATGGCAAGGGACCATCGATGAGGCCTTGGCAGTAGGGGTGTCATGCAGTGCCCAAGCTGGCCATGCGGCTCGCTCGATGCCAATGACTGACGATCATGTCATCGATCGCGCTGTGCAACAAGTCCATCTCGACAAGCCTAAGCGTCAGGATCCAACCCCGTGTCTGTCGCCTCGAGGGCCTACGATGAAGCACTACGCATGCTCGAAATTCCCACAGCGATTTGGCCCTCGTGTAGCATGCATCGTCATTAGCTTCACCTCCCACACCGTCGGGCTTGTCTAGCCACATCCCAGCTCATTATCCCATGATTAAGTGGATTTTGTTTCCCACATTTTTCCTACCAATGAGGCCTTAGCAGCAAGGGTGTCACGTCATGCCTAGGCTGGTCATGTGGCTCGTTTGATGCTAACGGCCAACGATCGTGTCGTCGATCACGCTGAGCAAAAAGTCTGCGTAAGCAAGCCTGAGCGTTAGGATCCAACTCCGTGTCCACCGCCTTGAGGGCCTGCGATGAAGCACTCCGCATCCTCGAAATCCCCCCAGTGATTTGGCCCTCGCATAGCATGCATCATTGTTAGCTTTGCCGCCCACACTTTCGAGCTTGTCTAGCCACGTCCCAGCTCATTATCCCACGATTCTTCTTGTTTTGTTGCCCACAATTTAGTGAATTTTGTTTCCCACTCTTTTGGCTACTGATTGGGCATCCACACTCTTCAACCAACGTCACCGGCCTCCTGCTTGCCGGTGGTGGTGACCGCCACAGCCACGCACTACCGGCTAGATGGGCAAGGCAGCAAGTTGCCCTGCCCATGCCATGCGTGCTGGGTTCCCTAAGCTCAGCACCTGCCCATGTGGTATGGATAAGGGGGAGCACGCATGGCCCATTGGCACCCAGCAAGCTTGGTGACCACCTCCCCCCTAAAAAGTCTTAAATAAAATTTCACTCCCGACAGAAGGAAGCATCAATATGTCTGAGCCATCATAATAGGTCTTAAAAAATTATTTACTTTGAATTTTGAGCTAAAATTTTGTACATATGTGGAGAATAATCATATATAGGGGATGCCGTGGCATGCCTCCCATGCCTAGTGTCTGTGTGACGCGGCTCCCTTGTCTCGCTCACTGGGTAGTACTTTACCGAGGGACAGCATCGAGGGACAAGTTTCTGTTATATATATTTATTTTTAATCGGAGTAACTCTTGGTTCCCTAATGCTTCACGTTATGTTTCAAAGTGTTTTTCCCTTGTGTTTCTCATTCTCTACAAGCCCAAAGGGCTTACTTCTTTTTTTAGGTCATCATCTTGAGGGATCATTTCAGACCTCGGGGCATCGATTGCCAAAAAGAGAGGGACAATTATTGTGGGTGTTTGGGAGGAGGGGAGGGACGAATCGAAGCGACAGAGGGTTGAATCTCAGTGGATCGTGGTAGCAAGGCCACTCTACCACTTACAATACCTTGTCACATATTTAAGTCATCTACAAATGATTTTAGCCATCGCTCAGTGGGAATCACACTTCAAGGCAACCTGCGAGGTTCCTCTGCCGCGTGGGCTTGGCCAAGGACATGTGCCTTTGGGGGCCGAGAATGAAATCGGGCGACGGTTGCATGCATCGCCTCTAGCCCAGATTCTGACTTAGAGGCATTCAGTCATAATCCAATGCACCATAGCTTCGCGCCACTGGCTTTCCAACCAAGCGCAATGACCAATTGTGCGAATCAACAGTTCTTCTCGTACTATGTTGAATTACTATCGCGATGCGAGCATCAGTAAGGTAAAACTAACCTATCTCATGAGGATCTAAACCTAGCTTACATTCCCTATTGGTGGGTGAACAATCCAACACTTGGTGAATTATGCTTTATAATGATAGGAAGAGCCGACATTAAAGGATCAAAAAGCAACGTCGCTATGAACGCTTGGCTGTCACAAGCCAGTTATCCCTGTAGTAACTTTTCTGACACCTCTAGATTTAAATTCCAAAGGTTTAAGGGATCGATAGGCCATGCTTTCACAGTTCATATTCATACTGGAAATCAGAATCAAACAAACTTTTACCTTTTTGTTCCACAGGAGATTTTTGTTCTTGTTGAGCTCATCTTAGGACACTTGCATTATCTTTTAATAGATGTGCCGCCCCAGCCAAACTCCCCACCTAACAATGTCTTCTGCCCGGATAGGTAGGTCGAAGTCGACCTTGAGTCTAAAAAGTTAAGGGACGCCCCACCTCTGATTCATGGAATAAGCAAAATCACGTTAAAAGTAGTGGTACTTCACTTTTGCCGTTTTTAACTCCTACTTATCCTAGAGCTCTTAAGTCATTTCACAAATTCGGACTAGAGTCAAGCTCAACAGGGTCTTCTTTCCCTACTAATTCTGCCAAGCCCGTTCCTTTGGCTGTGATTTCGCTGGATAGTAAACAGGGACAGTGGGAATCTTGTTAATCCATTCATGCGCGTCACTAATTAGATGACAAGGCATTTGGTTACCTTAAGAGAGTTATACTTACTCCCATCGTTTACCCCCGCTTGGTTGAATTTCTTCACTTTAACATTCAGAGCACTAGACAGAAATCACATTACGTGAGCATTCGCAGCGACCATCACAATGCTTTGTTTTAATTAAACAGTCGGATTCTCCTTGTCCATACCAGTTCTGAGTTGGTTGTTTGACGCTCGAGGAAGGCCCCTGAAGGAACCGTTCCTAGTCCATCCACCGACCAAGAAGCGGCAACCGGCTCTTGCCATGGGAGGAGCTCAAGCAGTCCACTGACAACCGACGGGTTCGGGACTGGGGCCTCTGTGCCCAGCCCTCAGAGCCAATCCTTTTCTCGAGGTTACGGATGCATTTTGCCAACTTCCCTTGCCTACATTATTCCATCGACCAGAGGCTGTTCATCTTGAAGACCTGATGCGGTTATGAGTACGACTAGGCATAGAAGGCACTCGATCCTTCGGATTTTTAAGGGCTGCCGGGAGTGCACTGGACACCACGCAACGTGCGGTGCTCTTTTAGCCGCTGGACTCTACCTCTGACTGAGCCATTTCTAGTGTGGGCAGGCTGTTAAACAGAAAAGATAACTCTTTCTGGGGTCGACGTCTTCAGACTCCTTAACGTTACCGTCAGCCGCCACGTCCCGGTTCTAAAATTTTAACCGGATCTCCTTTTGAAGCTCACGCCGAGGCGTTATCCGACGAGCTTCGCCCGTCTCTTAAGATCGAATAACCCAAGGGCAAGTGCCATTCCCATGGAACCTTTCCCTTATTCAACCTTCAAGTTCTCATTTGAATATTTGTTACTGCCACCAAAATCTGCACCGATGGTCGCTCCGCCCAAGCTCACGCCTCGGGTTTTACGGCAACCATCACGCCCTCCTACTCATTTGGGCTTGGCCGTTGCCCCAACGGCTGGGTATAGGTAGCGCGCTTCAGCGTCATCCATTTTTGGGGCTAGTTGATTCGGCACGTTAGTTATCACACACTCCTTAGCAAATTTCGACTTCCATGCCACTGTCCTGCTATCTTAATCGACTAACACCCTTTATGGGTTCTAAGTTAGCGTGTAGTTGGGCACCGTAACTAGCTTTTGGTTCATCCCGCATCGCCACCAAAAATGGCCCTAGTTAAAGCTCTCGATTCCATGGGACGGCTCAACGAAGCAGCCGCCTCGTACTACTTATTTAAAGTTTGAGAATAGGTCGAGGGCATTATGCCCTTGATACCTCCAATCATTGGCTTTACTTGATAGAACTCGCATATGAGCTTTAGCAATCCTGAGGGAAACTTCTGAGGAACCAACTACTAAATGGTTCAATTAGTCTTTTGCCCCTATACCTAAGTCAGAGGAATGATTTGCACGTCAGTATTGCTGCGGGCCTATGCTAGAGTTTCCTCTGGCTTCGCCCCGCTCAGGCATAGTTCACCATCTTTCGAGTCCCGATAGGCATGCTCGCACTTGAACCCTTCTCAAAAGATCGAGGTTGGTCGGTGCACCCGCGAGGGATCCCGCCAATAAGCTTCCTTGTGCCTTATGGGTTTACTCACCTGTTGACTCGCACGTATGTCAGACTTCATGGTCTGTGTTTCAAGACGGTTTGAATGGGGAGCCTGTTGACCGATGCAAAATGCGTGCAGGTGTCGAAGCACCACCGTGATGGCACGTGCTGCCAGCCACGTTCTCGACGACGATGTGTCCGCGAGTGTATCAAAGGCTCGGGCTTGGGCCGTCATCGCGATCCGCATCGGTCCATACCCCGAGTCGATCGACGAATCGGCTCATGGCCGTTCCATATCCGACCGAGCTGCATCGCTTGCCCCCATCCATTTTCCTCCCGATAATTTTAAGCAGTCTTTGACTCTCTTTTCATTTTTCCCTCACGGTACTTGTTCCTTATCGGTTTCTCGCCCATATTTAGCCTTGGATAGAATTTTCCACCCTATTAGGGCTGCATTCCCAAACAACTTGACTCGTTGACAACGCCTCGTGGTGCAACACTATTTGAGCGAGACGGGGTTCTCACCCTCTTCGACGCCCCTTTTCAGGGGACCTGCGCCCCAGTCCATCGCGGAGGACACTTCTCCAGACTATAATTCGGGCACCAAGGGTGCACGATTTTCAAGCTGGGCTTTTCCCGGTTCGTTCGCTGTTACTAGGGGAATCCTTGTTAGTTTCTTTTCCTTCGCTTATTGATATGCTTAAACTCAGCGGGTGGTCCCGCCTGACCTGGGGTTGCATCTCAATCAATCGATCATTGGGTCCGTGAGCCGTGAGAGAGTGACATGCACACGAAGGAGTACGAGGCCTTTTCTACCACCGCCAAGCCATGACACGGCATTGCTCGAGGCTTTTTTTTAGGACAACTGTGAGCCAAAGGCACTCGAGAGACCAAAATCTGCCTCACGATGGTCCCTCCCCTCCCAAAAGGGATTCAGGGGGGTGGGGGGGTCGGGGGCGACGATGCTTAACACACAGGCATACGAGCCCTCGGCCTGATGGCTTCAGGTGCAACTTATGTTCAAAGACTCGATGGTTCACTGGATTCTGTAATTCACACCAAGTATCGCATTTCATTACATTCTTCATCGATGCGAGAGCCGAGATATCCATTACCAAGAGTCATTTTTCACATCGTTTAGGGACGACACGACTGCCAGCCATGCACCGAGATCAGGGGGACTGGGGCGTGCTTTTTCATTTGAGTTCTTTGGTGCATCCCGTGCTGTGGGTTTTGTTGTTGTGCGCAATGAAGGGCTTGGGCGAGAGCCCGCACACCCTTGCAACGCAAGGTAGGATGAAGGGCTCGAGAGCCCATCGCCCCGCCGGTGTGTTTACAACGTGTTCGCAGGTCGTTTCGCTGAGCGAATTTTCGACAATGATCCTTCCGCAGGTTCACCGACGGAAACCTTGTTACGACTTCTCCTTCATCTAAATTATAAAGTTCAGTGGAATTCTCGCAAAGTCGCAAGCAGCGAACCGCCCACATCGTCACGATCCGAACACTTCACCAGACCATTCAATCGGTAGGAGTGACGGGCATTGTGTACAAAGGGCAAGGATGTAGTCAACATGAGCTGATGACTCACGCTTACTAGGAATTCCTTGTTGAGGACCAATAATTGCAATGATCTATCCCCATCACGATGAAATTTCAAAGATTACCCAGACCTATCAGCCAAGGCTATAAACTTGTTGAATAAATCAGTGTAGCGTGCATGCCTTAAACTTCCCACATTTTTCCCGCTGATGAGGCCTTGGCAGCAGGGGTGTAACATCGTGCCTAGACTGGCCGTGTGGCTCACTCGATGCTAACAGCCAACGATCGTGTCGTTGATTGCACTGCACAATGAGTCTGCCTAGGCAAGCTTGAGCATCGAGATCCAACCCCGCGTTTGTTGCCTCGAGGGCCTGCGACAAATCACTCCGCATGATCGAGCTCGTTTAGCCACATCCCAGCTCATTATCCCATGATTTTTCTCATTTTGTTACCCATGGTTTATTGGATTTCATTTCCCACATTTTCTCCACTCCGTGGCTACTGATCAGGCCTCTTACACTCTTTGACCGACGTCCTCGACCGCCTGCCTGCCAACGGTGGTGGCCCCCACAGCGATGCACCACCGGCTGGATGGGCAAGGCAGCAAGCCGCCCTGCCCATACCATTCGCGTTGGGTTCCCCAAGCCCAGCGCCTGCCCATGTGGGATGGCCTGGGGGGGGGGGCACACATGGCCCGTTGGCACCCAGCAAGCTAGGTGACCACCTGCCCCCTAAAGAGTCTTAAATGAAATTTTACTCCCGACAGGAGAAAACATCAATATGTTTGAGCAGCCATAATGGCTCTAAAAAATTGCTTACCTAGAATTTTAAGCTAAAATTTTGTACATAAACGGAGAATAATCATATCTACCACCAAAAAAAATTTCAGAACTTTCTGAGCACCAATTGTTTTTAATGAATTTTCTACAACCAGAAATTGAAAAAATCATCAAAAATAGCCCTGAGTGGAAATGATCCCAAACTTCAGGAGCAGACTCCTCATGAATTACATGATTTATTTGAGTTATTTGGGACAAATTCCGTGATGAAAAGACTGTCATTTCACACCAATTTCTCAAGTGGGCATTGCGGCTAGTAGGCTAGGGTAGCTGTGCCTCTGCCTGGCGCATAGTGCATGTTGGCTGCCCTGTCCAGTGCACCTCCAACCACCCCATGGCTACCCTCAGGGTCCATCACAACCAGGGGACACTGTCAAGCCCAACTTGCCCATGAAATCAACGCCCATAGCACGTGCAAAGCCTCACAGCATGCTCGTGGCAAGCTCGCGTGGGCCACCTGTAACAAGGCTGGCACCGTGCTTGCTGGGGACTGTTGTAGAACCCCTAGCTCACACACTGGGCACCATGTCAAGGGGCAAGGACAAGGGCTTGGCTAGGGATGAGTGCTCGTGGCTTGGCTGGCCTGCCCACTGCTGCTGCACGTTGGGCAAGCAGCCCATGCCGTGCCCGCTGGGGGTTGTTGAGGCATTCCTCCCGTGCCCAATGTCCGTGCAATGAGCTCCCCTGGGTCGCTCACTGGGCACCATGTCGAGGGGGAGGGACGACGAGGCTGGCTCGCGATGGGCGCCCGTGGCTTAGCTGGCTCGCCCACCGCTGCCACATGCTGAGCTAGCAGGCCACGGCATGCCTACTGAGAGCTGCCGAGGCATGCCTCCCATGCCTAGGGTGTGTACAACGTGGCTCCCTTGGCTCATTCATTGGGCAATAAGTCGAGGGGCAGAGGCGACGGTGCTTGACACCCAAGCAGACGTGCCCTCGACCTGATGGCTTCAAGCGCAACTTACGTTCAAAGACTCGATGGTTCACGAGATTCTGCAATTCACACCAAGTATAGCATTTTGCTACATTCTTCATCGATGAGAGAGCTGAGATATCCATTGCCAAGATTCATTTGAGACATCATTTAAGGATGACAAGACTGCTAGCTGCACACCGAGATCAGGGTGACTGGGGCATGCTTTTTCACTCGACGAGGAACTGATGACTCGCGCTTACTAGGAATTCCTCATTGAAGACCAACAATTGCAATGATCTATCCCCATCATGATGAAATTTAAAAGATTACTTAAGCCTATCGGCCAAGGCTATAAGCACATTGAATACATCAGTGTAGCACGCATGCAGCCCAGAACATCTAAGGGCATCACAGACCTATTATTGCATCAAACTTCCTTGGCCTAAGCGGCAATAGTCCCTGTAAGAAGCCAAGCTTGGAGTGTCACCTTTACATAGCTAGTTAGCAAGCTGAGGTCTCGTTCGTTAACGAAATTAACCAGACAAATTGCTCTACCATCTAAGCTGGCCATGCACCACCACCCATAGAATCAAGAAAGAGCTCTCAGTCTGTCAATCCTTACTATGTCTGGAGTTGCTAAGTTTCCCCATGTTGAGTCAAACTAAGCTGCAGGCTCCATTCCTAGTGGTGCCCTTTCATCAATTCCTTTAAGTTTCAGCCTTGCAACCATACTCCCCCCGAAACCCAAAGACTTTAATTTTTCATAAGGTGCCAACGGAGTCCTAAAAGCAACATCCGCTGATCCCTGGTCGACATCGTTTATGGTTGAGACTAGGATGGTATCTGATCATCTTCGAGCCCCCAACTTTCATTCTTGATTAATGAAAACATCTTTAGCAAATGCTTTCGCAGTTGTTCATCTTTCATAAATCCAAGAATTTCACCCCTGACTATGAAATACGAATGCCCCCGACTATCCTTGTTAATCATTACTTCAATCCCGAAGGCCAACAGAATAGGATCGAAATCCTATGATGTTATCCCTTGCTAATGTATTCAGAGCATAGGCTTGCTTTGAGCACTCTAATTTCTTCAAAATAATAGTGCCAAAGGCATGACCCAACCAATTAAGGCCAAAAGCGCATCGCTAGTAGTAGGGATGAGCCAACCGGTGCACACCGTAGGTGGACCGGCCAACCCGTCCCAAGGTCTAACCACACGCTTTTTAACTGCAAACAACTTAAATATACGCTATTGGAGCTGGAATTACCGCGGCTGTTAGCACCAGGCTTGCCCTCCAATGGATCTTCGTTAAGGGATTTAGATTATACTCACTCCAATTGCCAGACTCAAAGAGCTCGACATTGTTATTTATTGTCACTACCTCTCCGTGTCAGGATTAGGTAATTTACGCACTTGTTGCCTTCCTTGGATGTGGTAGCCATTTCTCAGGCACCCTCTCCAGAATTGAACCCTAATTCTCCGTTACACGTCACCATCATAGTAGGCAACTATCCTAGCATCGAAAGTTAATAGGGCAAAAATTTGAATGATGCATCGCCGACACGATGGCCTTACGATCCGTCAAGTTTATCATGAATAATGAGTGTAATGAGCGAAGCCCGCGTTGACCTTTTATCTAATAAATGTGCCCCTTCCAAAAATCAGGGTTTGTTGCATGTATTAGCTCTAGAATTACTATGGTTATCCGAGTAGTAGGTACCATCAAACAAACTATAACTGATTTAATGAGCCATTCGCAGTTCCACAGTCTAAATTAGTTCATACTTACACATGCATGGCTTAATCTTTAAGACAAGCATATGACTACTGGCAAGATCAACCAGGAAGTATCCTTTGAGACGTCGTGCCAACTAGGACCGAAGCGTACCGCAAGGCTCGCTGAGGCTAAAGCTATCACGATCGTCATTCAAAATTGATGGGATGTGGGATAAATGCTTTTGCTAGGACAGGCAGAGGTCGAGGCCAATCCTATCGTAACATTTTTCACATCCAAAGGGACGATTAAGCGTCCGTGTGCGAAAGCAACCGCATGCCGAAGCAAGCCGCGCTTAGAGCACGAGGCCCAGCTGAGGTTTCCACCTAGGCCCACGAGGGACATGGTGCAAAGACAATTGACTCGAATCATCAAATTTCGTTTGTGAAGGCACACGAGATAGGGTCCCGATGTGACCCACGAAAAGCCAACATATGGCTCAGGGTCAAGCTTGAAGCAAGTGCTAGTCGATAGTTCGATAGGGGAGCATAGAGCCTGCCAATGTGCATGACTAGATCACCACTCACACGTCACACGTACAAATGGCAGCAACAGCACCAAACGAGCTGCAAGCGGATGAGCGAAAGGACCATCAATCATGTAGGTCGTTGAGGGTCACCGCACTCAAGCCATTAAGTGCAAAATTGTTTCGATAATGAGGGATGATTGTTCGATGGCAAGGGACCATCGATGAGGCCTTGGTAGCAGGGGTGTCACGCGGTGCCCAGGCTAGCTGTGTGGGTCGCTCGATGCTAATGATTGACGATCATGTCGTCGATCGCGCTGCGCAAAGAGTCCGCTTTGCCAAGTTTGAGCATCAGGATCCAACCCCGGATCTACCACCTCGAGGGCCTGCGATGAAGCACTCTGCATGCTCGAAATCCCTCCAGCGATTTGGCCCTTGCGTAGCATGCATCATCATTAGCTTCGCCGCCCATACCGTCGTGCTTGTCTAGCCACATCCCAGCTCATTATCCTACAATTTAGTGGATTTTGTTTCCCACATTTTTCCCACCGATAAGGCCTTGGCAGCAGTGGTTTACGCCATGCCCAGGATGGCCGTGTGGGTCATTCGGTGCTAACGGCCGACGATCATGTAGTCAATCGCACTGCACAATGAGTCTGGCTCGGCAAGTCTGAGCGTCAGGATCCAACCCCACGTCCATCACCTTGAGGGCTTGTGATGAAGCACTTTACATGCTCAAAATCTCCCAAGCGATTTGGCCCTTGCGTAGCATGCATCATCGTTAGCTTTACTGCCCAAACCATCGTGCTTGTCTAGCCATATCCCAGCTCATTATCCCATGATTTAGCGGATCTTGTTTCACACATTTTTTCCACCGATGAGGCCTTGGCAGCAGTGGTTCATGCCGTGCCCCGGCTGGCCGCGTGGCTCACTCATTGCTAGCGGCCTACGATGGTGTCATTGATCGCGCTGTGCAATGAGTGTGCCTAGGCAAGCTTGAGCATCGGGATCTAACCCCGCATCTGCCACCTCTAAGGCCTGTGATGAATCACTCCGCAAGCTCAAAATTCTCCCCAGTGATTTGGCCCTCGCGTAACATGCATCATTGTTAGCTTTATCGCCCACACCGTCGAGCTTGTCTATCCACATCGTAGCTCATTATCCCATAATTTTTCTCATCTCATTGCCCATAATTTAGTGGATTTCATTTCCCACGTTTTCCCCACTCTGTTGGCTACTGATTGGGCATCCCACACTCTTCGGCTGATGTCATTGGCCATTTGCCTGCCGGCGGTGGTGGCAGTCACAGCCTCGCACCATCGGCTGGATGGGCATGGCAACAAGCTGCCCTACCCATGCCATGTGCGCTAGGTTCCCCAAGCCCAGCGCTTGCCTATGTGGGATGGGCAGGGTGGAGCACGCATGGCCTGTTGGCACCCAGCAAGCTAAGTGACCACCTCTCCCCTAAAGAGTCTTAAATGAAATTTCACACCCAGCAGGAGGAAACATCACTTTGTTTGAGCCATCATAATGGGCCCAAAAAATTATTTACTTGGAATTTTGAGCTGAAATTTTGTACATACATGGAGAATAATCATATCTACCATCAGAAAAAATTTCAGAATTTTCTACAACCAAAAATTAAAAAAGTCATTAAAAATAGCCTGTGAGTTAAAATGATCTGAAACTTCAGGGCCAGTCTCCTTATGAATTACACGATTTATTTGAGTCATTTTGGGACCAATTGCATGATGAAAAGACAGTCAATTCATACAAATTTCGCAATTGGGCATTGCGGCCTGCAGGCTGGGGCAGGTATGCCTCTGCCTGGCCCAGCGTGCAAGCTGGATGCCCTGTCTAGTGCATCTCCAGCCACCCTATGGCTGCCCTCAGGGTCCATCACAGCCAAGGGACATGGCCAAGCCCAACTTGCCCATGAAATCAATGCCCACAACACATATCAAGCCTCACAGCGTGCTCATGGCAGGCTCGCGTGGGGCGCCCCTGACAAGGCTAGCGTCATGCCTGCTTGGGACTGCTGTGGCTCCCCTGGCTCGCATGCTGGGCAGTAAGCCAAGGGGCGGGGACGAGGGGGCCGGCTCACGATTGGAGCTAGTGGCCTCACAAGTGCGTCTACTGCTCTCGCACGCTGGGAAAGAAGCCCATGCCGTGCAACCTGGTGGCTACCAACACGTGCCTCTCGTGCCAAGGGTCCATGTGACACGCCTCCCCTGGCTCGCACATTGGGCACTATGTCGAGGGGCAGGAACGAAAGGGGCCGGCTCGCGATGGGAGCCTGTGGCCTAGCATGCACGTCCATCGCTCCGGCACGCGAGGCAAAAAGCCTATGTCATGCAACTTGGTAGTTGCCGAGGCATGCCTCCCGTGCCCAGGGTTTGCGCGATGCGGCTCCCCTGGCTCGCTCGCTGGGTACTATGTTGAGGGGCAGGAACGAGGGGGCCGACTCACGATGGGAGCCCGTGGCTTGGCAAACGCGCCCACCACTCTCACACGCTAGGCAAGAAGTCCATGCCGTGCGACCTTGTGGCTGCCAAGGTATGCCTCCCATGCCTAGGGTCCATGTGACATGGCTCCTTTAGCTCGCACGCTGGGCACTATGTCGATGGGCAGGGACGAGGGGGTCGGCTCGCGATTGGCACTCGTTGCTTGGCTAACGCGCCCACCGCTCCCACACACTAGGCAAGAAGCCCATGCCATGTAACCTAGTGGCTGCCGAGGTATGCCTTCCGTGCCCAGGGTCCATGCGATGCGACATCCCTGTCTCGCTCACTAGGCACTATGTTGAGGGGCAGAGACGAGGGGGTCGACCGGCAATAAGCAATATTGCCAGCAGGGACAAGGGGTTGGCTCACGATGGGCGCCCATGGCCGGGCTGGCACGCCCGCCGCTCCCGTACTCTGGGTAAGAAGCCTAGGCAGTGCCTGCTGGGGGCTGCCGAGGCTTGCCTCTCGTGCCCAGGCTCCATGCGATGTGGCTCCCTTAGCTCGCTCGTTGGGCACTCTGTCGATAGGCCAATCGAGGCTACTGGGGCCTATCGAGGCTTGCCTCCCATGCAGCTCCCCTTGTTCGCTTGCTGGGCAGTATGTCGAGGGGCCAAGACGAAGGGCTCCCTCGTGATAGGCGCCCGTGGCCTGGCTAGTGCGTCCACCGCTGGGCAAGCAGCCCATGCTGCTCCTGCTGGAGGCTGCTGAGGCATGCCACCCATGCCTAGGGTCTGTGCAATGTGGCTCCCCTGACTCACTCACTGGGCACCATGTCGAGCGGTAGGGACAAGGGGGCTGCCGAGCGATGGGTGCCAATGGCCTAGCTGGCTCGCCCACTGTTGTAGCACGCTGGGCAAGTGGCCCAAGCCGTGCCTGCTGGGGGCTGCCGAGGCATGCCTCCCGTGCCCAGGGTCTGTGCAACACGGCTCCTCTGGCTCCCCCGCTGGGCACTATGTCGAGGGGCCGGGATGAGGTGGCTGGCTCGCGATGGGCTTTCGTGGCCTAGCAGGCGCACCCACCGCTGTCGTACGCCGCCCAAGCAGCCTATGCCGTGCCTGCTGGGGGTGGGTGTGCCTCCTATGCCCAGGGTCCATTCGATGTGGCTCATATGGCTCACTTGCTGGGCACTAAGTCGAGGGCTAGGGCCGAGGGGTCTAGCTCGCGATGGGCTCCCGTGGCTTAGCTGGCATGCCCACCGCCGCCTCACATTGGGTAATCAGCCCATGCTATGCTTGCTGGGGGCTGTCGAGGCGTGCCTTCCATGCCCAGGGTCTGTGCGACGTGGCTTCCCTAGCTTGCACGCTGGGCACTATGTCGTGGGGCAAGCACAAGGGAGCTGGCTCACGATGGGCACCTGTGGCCTCACTTGCCCGCCCACCGCTACCGCAGGCTTGGCAAGCAGGACATGCCGTTCCTGCTGAGGGCTGCCTAAGCATGCCTTGCGTGCCTAGGGTCCTTGAGACGCGGCTCCATGGCTCGCTCGCTGGGCACTATAGGGAGGGGCTAGCTCGTGACGGGGGCCCGAGGCCTGGCTAGCACGCCCACCGCTGCCGCACGCTTGGCAAACAGCCCATGCCGTGCTTGCTGGGGGCTGCCAAGGCATACCTCCCGTACCAAGAGTTGGTGCGATGCGGCTCCCTAGGCTCACTCGCTGGGCACTATGTCGAGGGGCAGGGACTAGGGGACCAGCACGCGATGGGCGCCCATGGCTTGGCTGGGGTGCCCTGCGCTGCCGCATGCTGGGCAAGCAGCCCATGCCGTGGCTACTTGGGGCTGCTGAGGCATGCCTCCCGTGCCATGGGTACTTGCGACGTTGCTTCCCTGGCTCGCTCGCTGGGCACCATGTCGAGGGGCAGGGATGATGGGCTGGCTCGCGATGGGTGCCTGTGGCTTGGCTGGTGCACCCAACGCTACTACACACTGGGCACTTGGCCAATGCCATGCTTGATTGGGGCTGCCAAGGCATGCCTCCCATGCCTAGGGTCCGCGCGACACAGCTCCCCTGGCTCACACGCTGGGTGCCACGTCGAGGGGCAGGAACGAGGGAGCTGGCTTGCGATGGGCGCCCATAGCCTGGCTAGCGCAGCCACCGCTGTTGCAAGCTGGGAAAGCAGCCCTTGCCATGCCTGCTGGGGGCTGCCGAGGCATGACTCCCGTGCCCAAGTTTCGTGCGATGCGGCTCCCCAGGTTTGCTCACTAGGCACCATGTCGAGGGGTAGGGATGAGGGGGCTAGCACAATATGGGTGCCCGTGGCCTGGCTGGCGTGCCCACCGCTCCCGCACGCTGGGCAAGCAGCCCTTGCTGTGCCTGCTGGGGGCTGGGCCCAGGGTCCGTGCGACGCGGCTCCCATGGGTCGCTTGCTGCACATTATGTCGAGGGGCTTGCTCCCGATGGGCGCCCAAGGCCTGGCTCGCGCGCCCACTGCGGCAACACGCTGGGCAAGCAGCCATGCAATGCCTGCTGGGGGCATCAAAGGTGTGCCCCCGTACCCAAGGTCCATGCGACCCGACTCCCCTGGCTCACTCGCTGCACACTATGTCGAGGGGCTTGCTTATGATGGGCGCCCGTGGCCTGGCTGACGCGCCCACAGCTACTGCACACTAGGCAAGATTGCCCATGCCGTGCCACCTGGTGGCTGCAGAGGCATGCCTTCCGTGCCTCAGGTCAATGCGACGCAGCTACCCTGGCTCGCACGCCGGGCACAATGTCGAGGGGCAGGGACGAGGGGGTTGGCTCGCGATGGGCGCCTGTGGCCTGGCTACTGTGCCCAGTGCTGCCGCACGCTGGGTAGGCAGCCCATGCTATACCTGCTAGCGGCTTCTGAGGCAAGCCACCTGTGCCCAGCGACCATGCAACGCGGTTCCCCTGGCTCGCTCGCTCGGCACTACGTCGAGGGACAGGGACGAGTGGCCTGGCTCGCCATAGGCCCCCATGGCCTGGCTGGCACGCCCACTACTGCCTCACATTGGGTAAGCAGCCCATGCCATGCCTGCTGGGTGCTGCTGAGGCGTGCCTCCCGTGACCAGGATCCGTGCGATTTGGCTCCCCTGGCTCACTTGCTAGGCAGTATGCCAAGGGACAGGAACGAGGGGGCTGGCTCGAGACGGGCGCCCGTGGCCTGGCTGGCGTGCCCACCGCTACTGCATGCTGGGGGCTGCGGAGGCGTGCCTCCCGTGCCCAGTGTCCGTGCGACGCGGCTCCCTTGGCTCGCTCGTCAGGCACTATGTTGAGGAGCTGGCTCGTGATGGGCGCTTGTGGTATCGCTGGCGTGCGCTCCACTGCTTCATGCCGGGAAAGCAGCCCATGCCGTTCCTGCTGGGGGTTGTTGAGGCATGCCTCCTGTGCCCAGGGTCCGTGCGATGCGGCTCCCATGGCTTGCTCACTATGCACTATATCGAGGGGCTGGCTCGTGATGGGCGCCCATGGCCTGGCTAGCGCACCCACCGATGCCGCACACTGGGCAAGAAACCCATCCCATGCATTCTGGGGGCTTCCAAGGCATGCCTCCCGTGCCCAGCGTCCGTGCGACACGGCTCCCCTGGCTTGCTCGCTGGGCACTATATCGAGGGGCAGGGACGAGGGGGCTAGCTCGCGATGGGCACCCGTGGCCTGGCTGGCTTGCCTACCGCTGCCGAACAATGGGCAAGCAGCCCACGCCATCCCTGCTGGGGGTTGCTGAGTCATGCCTCCCTGTGCCCAATGTCCATGCAATGCGGCTCCCCCTGGCTCGCTCAATGGGCACCATGTCGAGGGGCAGGGATGAAGGGGCTGGCAAGTGATGGGCGCCGTAGCCTAGCTGGTGCGCCCGCCACTGCTGAACGCTGAGCAGGAAGCCCATGCCGTACCTGCTGAGGGCTTCCGAGGCATGACTCCCATGCCAAGGCTTGTGCAACGTAGCTCTACTGGCTCGCTCATTGGGCACCATGTCGAGGGGCAGGGACGAGGGGACTCGTTAGCTACGCTCACCCGTGGCCTGGCTGACGTGCCCACCACTGCCGCATGCTGTGCTAGCAGCCCATGCCGTCCCTGCTGGGGGCCATCGAGTCAGGCCTTCTGCGTTCAGTGTCCATGCAACACGGCTTCCCCTGGCTTGCTCGTTGGGAACCATGTCGAGTGGCAGGGATGAGGGGGCTGGCATGCAATGGGCACCCGTAGCCTGGCTGGCACACCCACCACTGCTGAACACTGGGCAAGCAGCCGATGCCCTGCCTACTGGGGGCTGCCGAGGCATTCCTCAGGTGCCCAGGGTCCGTGCGATGCTGCTCCCCTGGCTCACTTGCTGGGCACTACGTCGAGGGTTGCGGACGAAGGGACTGGCTCGCCATGGGCGTCACTGGCCTGGCTGGCGAACCCACCGCTGCTGCACGCTAAGCTAGCAGCCCATGCCGTGTTTGCTGGGGGCTGTCGAGCATGCCTCCCGTGCCCAGGGTCCGTGCAAGGGGGCTCCCCTGGCTTGCTCGCTTGGCAGTAAGTTGAGGGGCAGGGACGTGGGGGCTGGCTTGCGATGGGTGCCCATGGCCTGGCTGGTGCGCTCACAGCTGCCATGCCTGCTGGGGGCTGCCGAGCATGCCTCTCATGCCCAGGGTCGGTGCGATGCAGCTCCTCTGGCTCGATCGCTGGCCAGTAAGTGGAGGGGCAGGGACGAGGGGGCTGGCTTGCGATGGGCGCCGATTGCCTAGCTGGTGCGCACACTGCTGCCGCATGCTGGGCAAGCAGCCCATGCCGTGCCTGCTGGCAGCTACCAAGGCATGCCTCCAGTGCCCAGGGTCGGTGCGATGCTGCTCCCCTGGCTCGCTCGCTGGGCACTATGTAGAGGGTCAGGGACTAGGGGGCTGGCTTGCGATGGGCGCCACTGGCCTGGCTGGCACGCTTACAGCTGCCCCACGTTGGGCACTTGGCCCATGCTGTGCCTGCTGGGTGCTGCCGGGCATGCCTCTAGTGCCCAGGGTCCATGTCTAGGGACAGGGGCAAAGGGGCTGGCCTGCGATGGGTGCTCGTGGCCTGGCTGGCACGCCCATCAGTGCCTCACGCTGGGCAAGATGCCCATGCCATGCCTGCTGGGGGCTGCCGAGGCATGCCTCCCATGCGCAGGCAGGGTCTGTTCAACAAGGCTCCCCTTGCTCGCTCGCGTGGCAGTGAGTCAAGGGGCAGGGACGAGGGAGCTGGCTTGCGATGGGCGCCCGTGGCCTGGCTGGTGCACGCACTGCTGCCGCATACTGGGCAAGCAGCCCATGCCGTGCCTGCTGGTGGCTGCCAAGGCATGCCCCAAGTGCCCAGGGTCGGTGCGACGCTGCTCCCCTGGCTTGCCCGCTGGGCACTACATCGAGGGTCGGGGACGAGGGGGCTGGCTCGCCATGGGCTCCACTGGCCTGGCTGGCGCACCCACCGCTGCTGCACGCTGGGCACTTGGTCCATGCCTTTCTTGCTGGGGGCTCCCGAGGTGGGCCTCCTGTGCCCAGTGCCCATGCAACGCGGCTACCCTGGCTCGCTCGCTGGGCACTATGCTAAGGGCTGGGGCCGAGGGGACTGGCTCGCTATGGGCGCCACTGGCTTGGCTGGCGCACCCACCACTGCTGCACACTAGGCTAGCAGCCCATCCCGTGCAAGCTGGGGGCTGCCGAGCATGCCTTCCCTGCCTAGACTCCGTGCGATGCGACTTCTCTGGCTCGCTCACTGGGCGGTATGTCGGGGGGCTGGGACGAGGGGGCTGGCTTGCGATGGGCGCCCGTGGCCTGGCTGGTGCACACCGCTGCCGAATGCTGGGCAAGCAGCCCATGCCATGCCTGCTGGTGGCTGCCAAGGCATGCCTCCCGTGCCCAGGGTCCGCGCAACGTGGCTCCTCTAGCTCGCTCGCTCGGCATTAAGTCGAGGGTCAGAGACAAGTTGGCTGGCTCACGATGGGCGTCCGTGGCCTGGCTGGTGCACCCACCGATGCTGCACGCTGGGCCAGCAGCCCAGGCCGTGCCTGCTAGGGACTGCCGAGACAAGCCTCTGATGCCCAGGGTCTGTGCGACTCTGCTTCCCTGGCTCACTCGCTAGGCACTACGTCGAGGGTCAGTGACGAGGGGGCTGGCTCGCGATGGGCGCCTCTGGCCTGGCTGGCACGCTCACAGCTGTCCCACGCTGGGCACTTGGCCCATGCTGTGCCTGCTGGGTGCTGTCGAGGCATGCCTGCAGTGCCCAGGGTCTATGTTTGGGGGCAGGGGCAAAGGGGCTGGCCTGCGATGGGCGCCCATGGCCTGGCTAGCACGCCCATCAGTGCCTCACACTGGGCAAGATGCCCATGCCATGCCTGCTGGGGGCTGCCGAGGCATGCCTCCCGTGCCCAGGGTCCATGCGACACGGCTCCGCTTGCTCGTTCGCTTGGCAGTGAGTCAAGGGGCATGGACGAAGGGGCCGGCTCGCAATGGGCGCCCGTGGCCTGGGTGGCGCACCCACCGCTGCCTCACGCTATGCAAGTCTCCCATGCCGTGACTGCTGGGGGTTGCCGAGGCATGCCTCAAGTGCCCAGGGTCGGTGCGACGCTGCTCCCCTGGCTCGCTCGCTGGGCATTACGTCGAGGGTTGGCGACGAGGGGGCTGGCTCACGATGGGCTCCACTGGCCTGGCTGGCGCACCCACCGCTGCTGCACACTGGGCACTTCGTCCATGCCTTTCTTGCTGGGGGCTCCCGAGGCAGGCCTCCTGTGGCCAATGCCCATGCGACGCGGCTACCCTGGCTCGTTCGCTGGGCACTATGCCAAGGGCCGGGGCTGAGGGGACTGGCTCGCTATGGGTGCCACTGGCCTGGCTGGTGCACCCACCGCTGCTGCACGCTGGGCTAGCAGCCCATGCTGTGCCGGCTGGGTGCTGCCGAGCATGCCTTCCTTGCCCAGAGTCCGTGCGATGCGACTCCTCTGGCTCGCTCGCTAAGCGGTATGTCGAGGGGCAGGGACGAGGGGGCTGGCTAGTGATGGGCGCCTGTGGCCTGGCTGGCTCGGCCACCGCTGCCGAACACTTAGCGAGCAGCCCATGCCGTCCCTGCTGGCGGCTGCCAAGGCATGGCTCGCGTGCCCAGGGTGCATGTGACGCGGATCCCCTCGCTCACTCGTTGGGCACTATGTCGAGGTTCGGGGACGAGTGGGCTGGCTTGCGATGCCCCCCACTGGCGTGGCTGGCGCGCCCACGAATGCTGCACGCTGAGCACTTGACCCTTGCCGTGCCTGCTGGCGGATGCCAAGGCATGCCTCCTGAGCCCAGGGTCCGTGCGACACGGCTCACCTGGCTTGCTCATCGGGCACTACGTTAAGGGACAGAGACGAGGGGGCTAGCTCGCGATGGGCGCCCATGGCCTGGCTGGTGCCTACCGCTCCTGCACACACGGCAAGAAGCCCATGCCTTGCCAGCTTGGGGCTGCCGAGCTTTACCTCCCATGCCCCGATGCGTCTCCCCTGGCTCGCTTGCTGGGCACTTTGTCGAGGAGTTGGCTCGTGATGTGGACCCGTAGCCTGGCTAGTGCACCCACCGCTGCCGCACGCTGGGCAAGCAGCCCATCCGATGCGTGCTGGGGGCTGCCGAGGCATGCTTCTAGTGGCCAGGGTCCGTGCGACACGGCTTCCCTGGTACCCTCACTGGGCGCTACGTCTAAGGGCACGGACGAGTGGGTTGGCTCACGATGGACGTCGATAGACTGGCTGGCGACCACCACTCCCGCACACTGGGCAAGCAGCCCATGCTGTGCCTGCTGGGGAAGGCCGAGGCTTGCCTCCCATGCCTAAGGTCCGTGCTACGCGTCTCCCCTGGCTCGCTCGTTGGGCACTATGTCGAGGGGCTGGCTCATGATGGGCACCCGTGGCCTGGTTGGTGTGCTCACCGCTGCCGCACGATTGGCAAGCAGCCCATGCCTTGCCTGCTGGGGGCTGTAGAGGCTTGCCTTCCGTGCCAAAGGTCCGTGCGACAAGTCTCCCCTGGCTCGCTCTCTGGGCATTATGTCGAGGGGCTGGCTCGTGATAGGTGGCCGTGGCCTGGTTGGCGTGCCCACCGGTTCCACATGATGGGCAAGCAGCCCATGCCATGCCTGGTGGGGGCTGCCAAGGCAAGCCTCCAGTGTCAAGAGTCCGTGCGACGCAGCTCCTCTGGCTTGGTCGTTGGGCACCATGTCGAGGGGCAGGGACGAGGGGTCCGGCTCGCGATGGGCGTCTGTGGTCTGGCTGGTGTGCCAAAAACTGTCGCACACTGGGCAAGTAACCCATGCCATGCTTGCAGGGAGCTGCCAGGGCATGCATCCCATGCCCAAGGTCCGTGCGACACAGCTCCCCTGGTTCACCCATGACGGGACCAGGCTCGCGATGGGCCCCTGTGGCCTGGCTGGCCCCCCCACAGCTGCCGCAAGCTGGGCAAGCAGCCCATGCCATGCCTGCTGGGGGCTGTTGTGGCATGCCTCCTGTACCGAGTGTCTGTGCGAAATGGCACCGCTGGGTCGCTGGCTGGGACTAGGGGGCTGGCACGCGATGGGCTCCAATGGCCTTGCTGGTGTGCCCACTGCTGCTGCACACTTGGCAAGCTGCCCATCCCATGCCAGCTGGGGTCTGCTGAGGCATGCCTTCCGTGACCAGAGTCCATGCAATGCGGCTCCCCTGCCTCACTCGCTGGGCAGTAAGTCATGGGGCTGAGACGAGGGGGCTGGCTCGCGATAGGTGCCCACGGCTTGGTTGGCGCGCCCACAGCTGCTGCACGCTTGGCACTTGGCCCATGCCGTGCCCGTTGGGGGCTGCCGAGGCTTCCCTCCGATGCCCAAGGTCCGTGCGACGCGTCTCCCCTGGCTCGCTCGCTGGGCACTATGTCGAGGGCCTAGCTCGTGATGGGCGCCGATGGCCTGGTTGATGCGCACACCGCTGCCGCACGATGGGCAAGCCGCCCATGCCATGCCTGCTGGGGGATGCCAAGGATGAGGGGCTAGCACATGGTCGACGCCCATGGCCTTGCTGGTGTGCCCACTGCTGCCACACGCTTGGCAAGCAGCCCATCCCTTGCTAGCCCTGCTGAGGCATGCCTTCCGTTATCAGAGTCCATGCAACGCAGCTCCCCTGCCTCGCTCGCTGGGCAGTAAGTCAAGGGACTGGGACGAGGGGGCTGGCTTGCGATGAGGGCCCGTGGCCTGGCTGGCGCGCCCATAGCTGCTGCACTCTTGGCACTTGGCCCATGCCGTGCCTGCTGGGGGCTGCCGAGGATTGCCTCCTGTGCCCAAGGTCCGTGCGACGTGTCTCCCCTGTCTCGCTCGCTGGGCATTATGTAGAGGGGCTGGCTCGTGATGGGTGCCCGTGACCTGGTTGGCACTCACACCGCTGCCGCATGATGGGCAAGTTGCCCATGCCATGCCTGCTGGGGCTGCCAAGGCAACCCTCCCGTGCCAAGGGTCCGTGCTACGCAGCTCCGTGGCTCGGTCGCTGGGCACGATGTCGAGGGGCAGGGACGAGGGGGCTGCCTTGCGATGGGCACCTGTCGCCTCGCTGGTGCGCCAACCGCTGCCGCACGCTGGGCAAGCAGCCCATGCCATGCTTGCAGGGAGCTGCCGAGGCATGGCTCATGTGCCCAGTGTCCGTGTGACGCGGCACCCCTGGGTTGCTCGCTGGGCACTATGTCGATGTGCTGGGACAAGGGGGCTGGCACATGATGGGCGCCCGTGGCCTTGCTGGTGTGCCCACCGCTGCCACATGCTTGGCAAGCAGCCCATCCCGTACCTGCTGGGGGCTACTGAGGCATGGCTTCCATGACCAGAGTCCATGCGACGCTGCTCCACTGCCTCGCTCGCAGGGCAGTAAGTCAAGGGGCTGGGACGAGGGGGCTGGGACGAGATGTGCGCTTGTGGCCTGGCTAGCGCACCCACAGCTGCCGCACGCTGGGCACTTGGCCCATGCGATGCCTGCTGGGGGCTGCCGAGGCTTGCCTCCCGTGGCCAAGGTCCGTGCGACGCGTCTCCCCTGGCTCGCTCGTTGGGCACTATGTCGAGGGGCTGGATTGTGATTGGCGCCGGTGGCCTGGTTGGCGCGCCACCGCTGTTGCAGGATGGGAAAGCAGCCCATGCCATTCCTGCTGGGGGCTGCCAAGGCAAGCCTCCCATGCCAAGTGTCCATGCAATGCAGCTCTCCTGGCTCGGTCGCTGGGCACCATGTCAAGGGGCAGGGACGAGGGGGCTGGCTCGCGATGGGCGCCCGTGGCCTTGCTGGTGTGCGCACCACTGCCGCATGCTTGGCAAGTAGCCCATCCCTTGCCTGCTGTGGGCTGCTGAGGCATGCCTTCCGTGACTAGGGTCCATGCGACGCAGCTCCCCTGGCTCGCTCATTGGGCAGTAAGTCAAGGGGTTCGGACGAGGGGGCTGGCTCGCGATGGGGGCCCGTGGCTTGGCTGGCGCGCCGACAGCTGCCGCATGCTGGGCAATTGGCTCTAGCCGTGCCTGCTGGGGGCTGCCGAGGCATGCCTCTTGTGCCCAGGGTCCATGCGACGCAGATCCCCTGGCTCACTCGTTTGGCACTCTGTCAAAGTTCAGGGACAAGGGCCTGGCTCGCGATGCGCCCCACTGGCGTGGCTGCCGCGCCCACCAATGCTGCATGCTGGGCAAGTGGCTGCCCGTGGTCTTGTGGGTGTGCCACCCACTGCTGCACGCTGGGCGAGCAGCCCATGCGGTTCCAGCGGGGGGTTGCTGAGGCATGCCTTCCGTGACCAGGGTCCATGCGATGCGGCTCCCCTCGCTCGCTCGCTGGGTAGTATGTTGAGGGGCTGAATTGCGATACGCTCACGTTGCCTGGCTAGCGCGCCCAAAGCTGCCGCACGTTGGGCAAGCTGGCCGTGCTGTGTGTGCTGGGGGCTACCGAGTCATGCCTCCCGTGCCCAGGGTCCATGCGATGCGGCACCCCAGGCTCGCTTGCTGGGCACTATGTTGACGGGCAGGGACAAAGGGGCTAGCTCACGATGGGCGCCACGGGCCTGTCTGGCACACCCACCGCTGCCGTAAGCTGGGCACTGTGCCCTTGCCATGCCTGCTGGGGGCTACCGAGGCATCTCTCCCATGCCCATGTTTCGTGTGACGCGGCTCCCCTGGCTCGCTCGCTGGGCAGTAAGCGGAGGGGCAACGACGAGGGGGTTGGTTTGTGATGGGTGCCCGTGGTCTGGCTACGCGCCCACAGCTGCCTCACACTGGGCAAGCGGTCCATGCCGTACCTGCTGAGGGCGGCCAATGCATGCCTCCCATGCCCAGGGCCTGTGCGATTTGCCACCCCTGGCTCGCTCCCTGGGCACTATGTCGAGGGGCAGGGACGAGGGGGCTGGCAAGCGATGGGCGCCAGTGGCCTAGTTGGTGCGTCCACCGCTGTTGCACGCTGGGCACTTGGCCTATGCCATGCCTGCTGGAGGCTATCGAGGTGTGCCTCCTGTGCCCAGGGCCCGTGCGATGAAGCTCCCCTGGCTTGCTGGCTGGGCACTACGTTGAGGGTCGGGGACGAGCAGGCTGGCTCGCGATGGGCACCACTGGCCTTGCTGGCGAACCCACCGCCGCTGCTCGCTGGGCACTTGACCCATGCCATGCCTACTGGGGGCTGTCGAGGCATGCCTCCGGGGTGCAGGGTCCATGCGACACGGCTCCCCTGGCTCGCTCACTGAGCACTACATCGAGGGTTGGGGACGAGGGAGCTGGCTGACGATGGGCGCCACTGGCCAGGCTGGCGCGCCCACAGTTACTGCACCCTGGGCACTTTGCCCATGTCGTGCCTGCTGGGCGTTGCCGAGGCATGCCTCCTGCAGCAAGGGTCCATGCGATGCGGCTCCCCTGGTTCGCTCGCTGGGCACCATGTCGAGGGTTAGGGACGAGGGGCCTGGCACGCGATGGGCACCCGTGGCCTTGCTGGTGTGCCCACCACTGCAGAACGCTAGGGAAGCAGCCCATGCGGCGCCTGCTGGGGGGTGCCGAGTCATGCCTCCCATTCCCAAGGTCCATGCGACGCGGCTCTCCTGGCTCGCTCGCTGGGCACTGTGTCGAGGGCAGCGACGTGGGGCTGGCTCACGATGGGAGACCGTGGCCTAGCTGGCGCACCCACCGCTGCCGCATGCAGGGCAAGCAGCCCATGTCGTGCCTGCTAGGGGCTGCGAGGCATGCCTCCCGTGCCAAAGGTCCATGCAACGCTTCTCCCCTGGCTCGCTTGCTGGGCACCTTGTCGAGGGGCAGGGGTGAGGGGGCGGGCTGGAGATGGGCGCCCATGGCCTGCCTGGCGCGCCCACCACTGCTGCACACTGTGCAAGCAGCCCATTCCGTGCCCCCAGGGGGCTTCCGATGCATGCCTTCCGTGGTCAAGGTCCATGCGATGCAGCTCCCCTGGCTCGCTCGCATGGCACTACGTCGAGGGGAAGGCACGAGGGGGCTGGCTCTTGATGGTCGCCCATGGCCTGGCTAGCATGCCCACCACTTCTGCGCACTTGGCAAGCAGCCCATGCCAAGACATGATTCCTGTGCCAAGGGTTCATGCGATGCAGCTCCCCTACCTTGCTCACTGGGCTCTACGTTGAGGGACAAGGACGAGGGGGCTGGCTTGCCAAGGGCGCCCGTGGCCTAGCTGGCACGCCTTCTGCTACCGCATGCTGGGCAAGCAGCCCATCCTGTGCTTGCTGGGAGCTGCCGAGGTGTGCCTCCCAAGCCCAGGGTCTGTGTGACACGGCTCCCCTGCTTCGCTCGCTGGGCACTATGTCGAGGGGCAAGGACGAAGGGTCTGGCTGGTGCCCATGGCCCGGCTGGCACCCCAACCGCTCTTGCAACGTGGGCAAGAAGCCCAAGCCATACTTGTTGGGGGCTACCGAGGCATGCCTCCAATGCCCACTGTCCATGCGACACGGCTCCCTGGCTTGGGATGAGCGCCCGTGGCCTGGCTGGCGTGCCCACCGCTGCCACACTCTGGGCAAGCACCCATGCCATGCCTGCTGGGGGCTGCTGAGGCATGCCTTCGGTGCCCAGGGTCCGTGCGACGCTGATCCCTGGCTGGCTCACAGGGCACTATGTCGAGGGGTCGGCTTGTGATGGGCGCCAGTGGCCTGGCTGGGTAAGCAGCGCATGCCGTGCCTGCTAGGGGCGACCGTGCCTTGCCTCTCGTGCCCAAGGTCCGTGTGACGCGGCTCCCTTGGTTCGCTCGTTGGGCACTATGTCGAGGGGAAGGGATGACGGGGCTGGCTTACGATGGCTCCCGTGGGCTGGCTGGCGCGCCCCTTGTCACAAGCTGGGAAAGCAGCCCATCCTGTGCCTGCTGGGGGCTGCCAAGGGGTGACTCCAATGCACAGGGTCCATGCAACGCGGCTCCCCAGGCTTGCTCGCTAGGCACTATGTCGAAGGGTTGTGATGGGCGCCCGTGGCCTGGCTGGCCGGCCCACGGCTGCTGCACTTTGGGCAGGCAGCCCATGTTGTGCCTGCTGGGGGCTGCCAAGGCATGCCTCCCATGCCTAGGGTACGTGCGATGCAGCTTCCCGGCTCACCCTCTGGACACTATGTCAAGGGGCTGGCTCATAATGGGCGCCTGTGGCCTGGCTCTCGCGCCCACCGCGGTTGCACGCTGGGCAAGCAGCCCATGCCATGCATGCTGGGTGCCGCTGAGCCATGCCTCCCTTGCCCAGGGTCCATGGGATGCAGCTCCCCTGGCTCGCTCGCTGGGCACTATGTCAAGGGGCTGGCTCGTGATGGGTGCCCGTGGCCTGGCTGGCGCGCCCACCGTTGTCACAAGCTGGGCAAGCAGCCCTTGCCATGCCTGCTGGGGGCAGCCGAGGCATGCTTGCCGTGCCCAGGGTCCTTGCGATGCTTCTCCCCTGGCTCACTCGCTGGGCACCTTGATGCGGGGCAGGGACGAGGGGCTGGCTAACGATGGGCGCCTATGGCCTGACTGGCGCACCCAACGCTGCTACACCCTGGGTACTTGGCCAATGCCGTGCCTGCTGGGGGCTTCGAGGCATGCCTCCCGCGCCTAGGGTCCATGCGACGCATCTTTCCTGGCTCGCTAGCTGGGCACCATGTCGAGGGGCAGGGACAATGGGTCTGGCTCGCAATGGGCACCCGATGCCTGACCGGCCCGCACATTGCTGTTGCACGCAGGGAAAGCAACCCACGCTGTGCCTGCTGCCAAGGCATGCCTCCTGAGCCCAGGGTCTGAGTGACATGGCTCCCCTGGCTCGCTCGCTAGGCACCATATCAAGGGGCAGGGACCAAGGGGCTGGCTCGCGATGAGAGCCCGTGGCCTGGCCGTCATGCACACCGCTGCCGAACGCTGGCCAAGCAGCCCATACCGTGCCAGTTTGTGGCTGCTGAGGCATGCCTCCCAACCCAGGGTCCATGCAACATGGCTCCCCTGGCTCACACACTGGGGACCATGTCGAGGGGCAAGGACAAGGGGGCTGGCTCGCGATGGTTGCCCATGGCCTGGCTGGCACGCCCCATGCCAGCTTGGGGCTGCCAAGGCATGCCTACCAAGCCCAATGTCATGCGATGCGGCTCCCTTGGCTTGCTTGCTGGGCTCCATGTTGAGTAGCATGGACAATCATGCTAGCTCGCGATGGGTGCCCGTGGCCAGGCTGGCGTGCCCACTGCTGCTGCAAGCTGGGCAAGCAGCCCATGCTGTGCCTGCTAGGGGCTGCAAGGCATGCCTCCCATTCCCAGAGTCCGTGCGATGCGGCACTTCTTGCTCACTCGCTGGGCACCATGTTTAGGGGCAGGGACGAGGGGGCTGGCTCGCGGTGGGAGACTGTGGCTGGCTGGCACGCCCAATGCTGCCACACGCTGGGCAAGCAGCCCATGCCATGCCATCTGGGGGCTGCGAGGCATGCTTTCCGTGCCCAAGGTCTGTGACGTGGCTCCCCTGGCTTGCTTGCTGGGCACCATGTCAAGGGGCAGGGACGAGGGGTTGGCTCGTGATGGATGCCTGTGGCCTGGCTGGCACGCCAAACGCTGCTACATGCAGGACTCTTGGCCAATGCCATGCCTAATTGGGGCTACCGAGGTATGACTCCCATGCACAGGGTCCGTGTGACACGGTTCCCCTGGCTCGCACGCTGGGCGCCATGTCGAGAAGCAGGACAAGAGGACTGGCTCGCAATAGGCGCCTATGGCCTGGCTGGCGCACCCACCGCTACCGGACACTAGGAAATCAGCCCATGCCATGCCATCTGTGGAATGCCGAGGCATGCCACCCTTTGCCAGGGTCCAAGCAACGCGGTTCCCCTGGCTCACTCGCTTGGCAGTAAGTCGAGGGGCAGGGACGAAGGGGTTGGCTTGCGATGGGCGCCGGTGGCCTGGTTGGCGCACCCACCGCTGCCACACGCCGGGCAAGCAGCCCATACCGTGCCAGCTTGGGGCTGCGAGGCATACCTCCCGTGCCCAGGGTCCATGCGACGCACCTTCCCTGGCTCGCAAGCTGGGCACCATGTCGAGGGGCAGGGACGAGAGGTCTGGCTCGCAATGGGTGCCCGTGGCCTCACCGGCCTGCACACCGCTGTCGCACAGAGGGAAAGCAGCCCATGCCATGCCTACTGGGGGCTGCTGAGGCATGCCTCCTGAGCCCAGGGTCTGACCGACATGGCTCCCCAGGCTCGCTCCCTGAGCACCATGTCGAGGGGGTGGGACAAAGGGGCTGGGTCGCGATTGGCGCCCGTGGCCTAGCTGGTGCGCCCATCGCTGCCGCACGCTGGGCAAGCCTCCCATGCCGTGCCATTAGGTGGGCTGCCAAGGAATGCCTCCCAGGCACAGAGTCCAAGCAACGCGGTTCTCCAGGCTTGCTCGTTGGGCTTTAAGTCGAAGGGCAGGGACAAGGGGACTGGCTCACGATGGGCGTCGGTGGTCTGACTGGCGTACCCACTGCTCTCGCACACTGGGTAAGCATCCTATGCCATGCCTACCTGGGGTTGCAAGGCATGCCTCCCGTGCCCACGGTCCATGTGATGTGGCTCCCCTGGCTCACTCGCCTGGTACCATGTCGAGGGGTAGGGACGAGGGGCTGGCTCGCGATGGGTGCCTGTGGCCTGGCTGGAGCGTCCACAGCTGCCGCACACTGGGCAAGCAGCCCATACTGTGTCTGCTGGGGGCTACCAAGGCATGCCTCCCAAGCCCAGGGTCTATGCGACGTGGCTGCCCTGGGTCGCTCATAGGGCACCATTTTGAAGGGCAGGGATGAGGGGGCTGCCTCGCGATGGGCGCCCGTGGCTTGGCTGGGGCGCCCGCCGCTGCGGCACGTTGGGCAAGCGGCCAATGCCATGCCTGCTGGGGGTTGCCGAGGCATGCCTCCAGTGCCCATGGTCCCTGCGACATGGCTCCCCTGGCTCGCACGCTGGGCACCTTGTTGAGGGGCAGGGATGCAGGGCAAGCTCGCAATGCGGGCCACTGGCCTGGTTGGCGCACCCGCAGCTGCTGCACGCTGGGCAAGAAGCCCATGCCATGCCTGCTGGGGGCTGTGAGGCATGCCTCTCACGCCCATGGTCCGTGCGACGCGGCTCCCCTGGCTCGCTCGATCGGCAGCATGCTGAGGGGCAGGGACGAGGGGGCTGGCTTACGATGGGCGCCGGTGGCTTGGCCGTTTCCAGGGTAAGCAGGCTGTTAAATAGAAAAGATAACTCTTTTTGGGGCCCCCATCGACATCTTCAAACTCCCTAACGTTACCATCAGTTGCCACGTCTTGGTTCCAAAATTTTAACTGAATTCCTTTTCGTAGCTCGCGTCAAGTCGTTATCCGATGGGCTTCCCCTGTCTCTTAGGATCGACTAACCCATGTGCATGTGCCGTTCATATGAAACCTTTCCCCTCTTCGGCTTTCAAAGTTTTCATCTAAATATTTGCTGTGACCACTAAGATCTGCACCGATGGCCGCTCCGTCTGGGTTTTACGGCGACCACGGCGCCCTCTTACTCATTAGGGTTTGGCCCTTGCTGCAATGGCCGGGTATAGGTTGCGCGCTTCAACGCCATCCATTTTCGGGGCTAGTTGATTCGACAGGTGAGTTATTACACACTCCTTAGCGAATTTCGACTTCCATGACCACCGTTCTGCTGTCTTCATCGACCAACACCCTTTTAAAGGTTCTAGATTAGCGCACAGTTGGGCATCGTAACTCGACTTCCGGTTCATCCCACATCGCCAGTTCTGCTTACCTAAAATGGCCCACATAGACCTCTCGATTCCGTGAGATGACTTAACGAAGCAGCCGCCCGCACTACCTATTTAAAGTTTGAGAATAGATCGAGGGCATTGCGCTCGCGATCCCTCTAATCATTGGCTTTACCCAATAGAACTCGTATTTGAGCTCCAGCTATCCTGAGGGAAACTTTGGAGGGAACTAGTTACTAAACAGTTCGATTAGTCTTTCGCCCCTATACCCAAGTCAGACGAACGATTTGCACGTCAGTATCGCTGCGGGCCTCCACAAGAGTTTCCTCTGGCTTTGCCTCGCTCAGGCATAGTTGACCATCTTTAAGGTCCCAACTGGCATGCTCGCACTTGAAACCTTCTTAAAAGATCGAGGTCGATCGACGGTGCACTTGCGAGGGATCTTGCCAATCAACTTCCTTGCGCCTTACGGTTTTACTCGCCCGTTGACGCACGCATGTCAGACTCCTTGGTCCGTGTTTCAAGATGGGTCGAATAGGGAACCCGCTGGCTGACGTCAAGAACGCGCTGCCAGCCACGATCTCGACGATGATGTCTCCTCGAGCATATCAAAGGCTCAGGCTTGGGCCGCTGTCGTAATCTGCATCGGTTTGCACCCAGAGTCGATCAACGGACTAGCTCATTACCATTCCACATTCAATCGAGGTGCATCATCGGCCCTCATCTGCTTCCCTCCAATAATTTCAAGCACTATTTGACTCTCTTTTCAAATTCCTTTTCATCTTTCCCTCACGGTACTTGTTCACTATCGGTCTCTCGCTTGTATTTAGCCTTGGACAGAATTTACCACCCTATTGGGGCTACATTCCCAAACAACCCGACTCGTCGACAGCGCCTCATTGTGCGACAGGGTCCAGGTGAGACGGGGCTCTCACCCTCTCTGGCGCCCCTTTCCAGGGGACTTGGGCCCTGGTCCATCACTGAAGATGCTTTTCCAGACTACAATTCGAGCGTCGAGGGCGCACAATTTTCAAGCTAGGCTTTTCTCGATTCGCTCGCCTTTATTAGGGGAATCCTTGTTAGTTTCTTTTCCATTGCTTATTAATATGCTTAAACTCAGTGGGTGGTCTCGCCTAACCTGGGGTTGCATCTCAATCGATTGATCCTTGGGTCCGTGAGCCACGAGCGAGAGACGTGCGCATAAGGGAGCACAAGGCTTTCTCTACCACCTTCAATCCGTGACGCGACGTCGTTCGAGGCTCTTTTTTAGGCCAACCTCGACTCAAAGGTGCATGGAAGGCCAACATTTGCCCCACGATGGTCCCTTCCCTCCCCGAAGGATGCAGGGAGGGGGTGGGGGAAGGGTTGGGGGCAATGGTGATTGGCACCTAAGCAGATGTGTCCTCGGCGTGATGGCATCGGGCTCCACTTACGTTCAAAGGCTCGATGGCTTACAGGATTCTGTAATTCACACCAAGTATCGCATTTCGCTTCGTTCTTCATCAATGCGAGAGCCGAGATATCCATTTGTTAATAGTCATTTTAGACATTGTTTAGGGAGGACACGACCACCAACCGTGCACCAAGATTGAGGTGACTGGGGCGTGCTTCTTCATTCGAGTTTCTTGATGCATCCCGCGCTATGGATTTTGTTGTTACACGTGATAAGGGGCTTAGGCGTGAGCCCACGTACCCTTGCCTTGCAAGGTGGGTCATTTCGCCGAGCAAGTTTTTGACAACGATCCTTCCGTAGGTTCCCCTATGGAAATCTTGTTACTAGTTCTCCTTCCTCTAAATGATAAGGTTCAGTGGACTTCTCGCGATGCCGTGAGCGGTGAACGACCCACGTTGCCGCGACCCAAACACTTCACTGGACCATTCAATCGGTAGGAGCGACAGGCGGTATGTACAAAAGACAAGGACGTAGTCAACGCGAGCTGATGACTCACGCTTACTAAGAATTCCTCATTGAAGACCAACAATTAAATTGATCTATCCCCATCATGATGAAATTTCAAAGATTACCTGTACCTGTCGGCCAAGGCTATAAACTTGTTGAATACATCAGTGTAGCGCGCGTGCGACCCAGAACATCTAAAGGCATCACAGACCTGTTATTGCCTCAAACTTCCTTGATCTAAGCGGCCATACTCCCTCTAAGACGTCGGATGGAGGGTCACTTCCATAAAGCTAGTTAGCAGGCTGAGGTCTCGTTCTTTAATGGAATTAACCAGACAAATCGCTCCACTAACTAAGAATGGCCACGCACCACCACCCATAGAATCAAGAAAGAGCTCTCAGTCTGTCAATCCTTATAATGTCTAGACCTGGTAAGTTTCCCCGTGTTAAGTCAAATTAAGCCGCAGGCCTTGCGACCATACTCCTTTCGGAACCAAAAGATTTTGATTTCTCATAAGGTGCCAGCGGAGTCCTAAAAGCAACATTCGCTGATCCCTGGTCGGCATTGTTTATGGTTGAGACTAGGGCCGTATTTAATTGTCATCGAGCCCCCAACTTTCATTCTTGATTAATGAAAACATCCTAGGCAAATGTTTTTGCAATTGTTCATCTTTCATAAAT
Organism: Moringa oleifera; assembly: GCA_021397835.1. Taxonomy (NCBI): domain Eukaryota; kingdom Viridiplantae; phylum Streptophyta; class Magnoliopsida; order Brassicales; family Moringaceae; genus Moringa; species Moringa oleifera. Next base: position 363,873 of record JAJFZO010000896.1, on the reverse strand, counting down.
CCAAGAATTTCACCTCTGACTATGAAATATGAATGCCCCTGACTATCCCTATTAATCATTACTCACATCCCGAAGGCTAACAGAATAGGATCAATACCCTATGATGTTATCCCATGCTAATGTATTCAGAGCGTAGGCTTGCTTTGAGCACTCTAATTTCTTCAAAGTAACACGGTTGGAGGCATGACCCAGCCAATTAAGGCCAAGCGTGCATCGCTAGTAATAGGGATGAGCTAACCGGTGCACACCGTAAGCGGACCAACCGACCCATCCCAAGGTCCAATTATGAGCTTTTTAACTCCAACAACTTAATAATATGCTATTAGAGCTAGAATTACCGCAGCTGTTGGCACCAGACTTGCCCTCCAATGGATCCTTGTTAAGAGATTTAGATTATACTCATTCCAATTACCAGACTCGAAGAGCTCGGTGTTGTTATTTGTTGTCACTACCTCCCCATGTCAGGATTAGGTAATTTGCACGCTTGCTTCCTTCCTTTGATGTGGTAGCCGTTTCTCAGGCTCCCCCTCTGGAATCGAACCTTAATTCTTCATCACCCGTCACCACCATAGTAAGTGTCACATCGTCAATTGCGGGATCAGCGCAACTCTAGTGTGATGGTGCTAGATGTGTCCACCTAACCAGCCTAACTTTCTAAGCCTATGCCAAAAGAAGAATAAGAGCCAACAGCTTAAAAACAAAGTAAGAAGACAATATTACGAGAACTCTTTCTCAATCCTTATTAATAATAAATGAACTCTTTACAAAAGAAGAGTCTCTCTCTAAGAGCACCTAAAGCCTCTAGCTACCCACACACTTGAGTTTGTATTACTCGATGTGTTTACAACTGAACCCAAGCCCCCTTTTTATACTGGTTGAGGAGTGTCCTACTCAAACACTCCCTCTTAGTTATCCCATATTTTTCGGATAGGCCACCCAATCTTGATCACGAATCTTTATCTCATTGAGGCTTATCTTCAAAGTTTAGATAACATCCTTCTCCTGCAAGGACTTTCCTTGAGTCAAGGATCTCATCTCCTTTGAAGTCTTCTCCAAGCCTTCTTATTTGCTTTCAATCGGTTTGGATAGGCTTGAGGAGGTGGTTTTCGTTCAGGACTCCTTTTGAGCCTTATCTCCCTTGGCTTTCGGGATAAACAAAATTAAACGAGCTTTTATCCTTTTATTCCACACGAGATTTCTGTTCTCCTTGAGCTCATCTTAGGACACCTGCGTTATCTTTTAACAGATTTGCAACCCTAGCCAAACTCTCTACCTGACAATGTCTTCCGACTGGATCAGCCCGTTGAAGCCGACCTTGGGTCCCAAAAAAGGGGTGGCGCCCCGCCTCTGATTCATGGAATTAGTAAAATAACATTAAAAGTAGTGGTATTTCACTTTTGTCATTTTCGGCTGCCACTTATCCTACACCTCTCAAGTCATTTCACAAAGTCAGACTAGAGTCAAGCTCAACAAGGTCTTCTTTCCCCACTAATTCCACCAAGCCTATTCCTTTAGTTGTGGTTTCGCTGGATAGTAGACAGGGACAGTGAGAATCTCGTTAATCCATTCATGCGCGTCACTAAGTAGATGATGAGGCATTTGGCTACCTTAAGAGAGTCATAGTTACTCTTGCTGTTTACCCGCGCTTGGTTGAATTTCTTCACTTTGACATTTAGAGCACTGGGCAGAAATCACATTGCATGAGCATCCACAGGGACCGTTGCAATGCTTTGTTTTAATTAAACAGTTAGATTCCCCTTATCTGTACCAGTTCTAAGTTGGCTGTTCGACGCCCGGGGAAGGCCCTCGAAGGATCCATTCCCAGTCCGTCCCCAGGTCGGCACACGGGGACTTGCTCACGTCACTGGAGCAGCTCGAGCAGTCCACCGACAGCCAACCGGTTTGGGACTGGGACCCCTGTGGCCTGATTGACGGGCCCACCACTACCGCACGCTAGGCAAGAACCCCATGCCATGCCAGCCACCATGCGGCTCCTATGGCTCGCTCGAGATGGGCGCCCTTGGCCTGGCTGACGCGCCCACCGCTGTCGCACGCTGGACAAGCAGCCCATGCCATGTCGCCTGGTGGCTGCCGAGGCATGCCTCCTATGCTCAGGGTCCATGCAATGCGGCTCCCATGGCTTGCTCACTGCCCACTATGTCGAGGGGCTAGCTCGCGATGGGCGCCCATGGCCAGGCTGGCATGGCTATCGCTGCCGCACGCTGGGTAAGCGGCATATGCCAAGCCTGCTGGAGGCTGTCAAGTCATGCCTCCCATGCCCAAGGTCCATGCAACGCCGATCCCCTGGCTCGCTAGCTGCAAACCACGTCAAGGGACAGGGATGAGGGGGCTGGCTCATGAGAGGCGCCCATCTCCTGGCTGGTGCGCCTTCTGCTGCATCATGCTGGGCAAGCAGCCCATGCCATGCCTGCTGGGGGCTGCCGAGGTGAACCTACCTTGCCTAGGGTCCAGGCGACGTGGCTCCCCTTACTCACTCGCTGGTTACTATGTCAAGGGGCTGGCTCGCGATGGGCGCCAGTGGCCTGGCTGACGCGCCCACTGCTGCCGCATTCTGGGTTAGTGGCCCATGCCGCTTCTGCTCGGGGCTGCTGAGGCATACCTCCCGTGCCCAGGGTCCGTGGGACGCGGCTCCCATGGCTCGCTCGTTGGTTACTATGCCGAGGGGCTGGCTCGTGATGGGCGCCCGTGGCCTGGCTGACGCGCCCATCGCTGTTGCACGCTGGGCTAGTGGCCTATGCCGCTTCTGCTCAAGGCTGCCGAGGCGTGCCTCGCATGCCCACGGTCTGTAGGACGCGACTCCCATGGTTCGCTCGCTGCTCATTATGTTGAGAGGCTCGCTCGCGCGCCCACCACTGCCATACGCTGGGCAAGCAGCCAATGCCATGCCTGCTGGGGGCTGCCGAGGCGTGCCTCCCATACCCAGGGTGTATGCGACGTGGCTCCCTTACTCGCTCACTGCACACTATATCGAGGGCTGGTCGCGATGGACTCCCGTGGCCAAGCTGGCGCGCCCACTGCTGCAGCACGATGGGCAAGCAGCCCATGCCATGCCTGGTGGGGGTTGCCAAGGTGCGCATCCCACTCCCAGGGTCTGTGCGATACGGCATCCCTGGCTAGCTTGCTGGGCACTACGTTGAAGGTCAGGGAAGAGGAGGTCGGCTCGCGATGGGTGCCCGTACCGTTTCTGGCTCCCCCATCACTGTGGCATGCTGGGCAAGCAGCCCATGCCATGCCTGCTGAGGGTTGCCAAGGTGCGCATCCCACTCCCAGGGTCCGTGCGATGCGGCATCCCTGGCTAGCTTGCTGGGCACTACATTGAAGGTCAGGGAAGAGGAGGTCGGCTCGCGATGGGTGCCCGTACCGTTGCTGGCGCCCCCATCACTGTGGCATGCTGGGCAAGCAGTCCATGCCGTGCCTGCTGGGGGCTACCGAGGCGTGCCTCTCGTGGCCAGAGTCCATGCGATGCGGCTCCCCTGGCTCGCTCGCTGGTTACTATGACGAGGGGCTGGCTCGTGATGGGCGCCCGTGGCCTGGCTGCGCGCCCACCGCTGCAGCATGCTAGGCAAGGAGCCCATTCCATGGCTGCTGAGGGCTGCCAAGGCATTCCCCTCGTGCCCAACTTCCATGCGACGCGGCTCTGCCGGCTCGCTCGCTAGGCACTACGTCGAGGGACGGGGACGAGGGGGCTGACTCGTGATGGGCACCCGTGGCTTGGCTGGTGTGCCCACTGCTATCGCACGCTGGGTAAGCAGCCCATGCCTTGCCTGCTGGGGGCTACCGAGGCGTGCCTCCAGTGCCCAGGGTCCATGAGATGCGGCTCCCCTGGCTCGCTCGCTGGGCAGTAAGTCGAGGGACAAGGACGAGGGGGCTGGCTCACGATGGGCGCCCTTTGCCTAGCTGGCACGCCCACTGCTGCTATACGGTGGGCAAGCAGCCCATGCCGTGCCTGCTGGGGGCGGCTGAGGCCCTAGGGTGAGTGCAACGCGGCTCCCTTGGTTCGCTCGATGGGCACTATCTTGAGGGGTTGGCTCATGATGGCCGCCTGTGGCCTGGCTGGCACGCCACCGCTGCCTCACGCTGGGTAAGTAGCCCATGTCATTTTGGCTGGGGGCTGCCGAGGAATGCCTCCTGAGCCCGGGGTCCCTGTGACGCGACTCCCCTGGTTAGCTCGCTGGGCATTATGTTGAGGGGCAGGGACGAGAGTGCTGGCTCGCAATGGGCGCCCGTGGCATTACTGGCGCGCCCACCGCTGCCGCAAGCTGGGCAAGCAGCCCATGCCGTGCTTGCTGGGGGCTGCTAAGGCATGCCTCCCATGTCCAGGAACCGTGCAACGTAGCTCTCCTGTCTCGCTCGCATGGCACTATATTGAGGGGTTGGCTCGCATTGGATGCCCGTAGCTTAGCTGGCGCGTCCACTGACCTCGCATGCTGGGCAAGCAGCCCATGCCGTGCTTGCTGGGGGCTGCTAAGGCATGCCTCCCATGTCCAGGAACCGTGCAACGTAGCTCTCCTGTCTCGCTCGCATGGCACTATATTGATGGGTTGGCTCCCATTGGATGCCCGGAGCTTGGATGGCGCATCCACTGATCTCACATGCTGGGCAAGCAGCCCATGCTGTGCCTGCTGGGGGCTGCCGAGGTATGCCTTCTGTGCCCAGGATCGGTTCGACGTGGCTCCCCTGGCTTACTCGATGAGCCCTATTTTGATGGGCGCCTGTGGCCTAGCTGACATGCCACCGCTGCCTCATGCTGGGTAAGTACCCCATGCCGTTCCTGCTGGGGGCTACCAAGGAATGCCTCCCGTACCCAGGGTTTGTGCAATGCGACTCCCCTAGCTTGCTCGTTGGGCACTATGTTAAGGGGCTGGCTCGCGATAGGTGCCCGTGGCCTGGCTGGCGCACCCACCTCTGCCGTACGCTGGGCAAGCAACCCATGCCGTGCCTGCTGGGGACTGCCGAGGCAGGCCGGCCATGCCCAGGGTCCATGTACCGCAGCTTCCTTGGTTCGCTAGCTGGGCACTACATCGAGGGGCAGGGACGAGGGGACTGGCTCGCGATGGGCACCCGTGACAAGGCTGGTGCACCCACCGTTGCCGCAAGTTTGGCAAGCAGCCCATGCCACGCTTGCTGGGGGCTGCCAAGGCATGCCTCTAGTGCGCAGGGTCCATGTGATGCGGCACCCCTGGCTTGCTCACTGGGCATAATTCCGATGGGCTGGCTCGCGATGGGTGCCCGTGGCCTGGCTGGCACACTTACCGCTGTTGTATGCTGGGCAAGCGGCCCCTGCAGTGCCTGCTGGGGGCTGCCGAGGCAAGTCTCCTATGGCCAGGGTCTGTGCAATACAGCTCCCCTCGTTCAATCGCTGGGCACCATGCCGAGGGGCAAGGACGAATGGGCTGGATCGCGATAGGCGCCGCGGCCTGGTTGGCCCGCATACCACTGTCGCACGCTGGGCAAGCCGCCCATGCCATGCCTACTCGGGGTTGCTGAGGCATGCCTTCCGTGCCCAGGGTCCATGTGATGTGGCTCCCCTGGCTCGCTCGATGGGCACTATGTCGAGCGCCTAGATCATGATGGGCGCGCATGGCTTGGCTGGCACGCCCACCGCTGTCGAAAGCTGGGCAAGCAACCCATGCCGTGCTTCCTAGGGGCTGTCGAGGCATGCCACCCGTGCCTAGGGTCAGTGCAATGCAACTCCCCTGGCTTACTTGCTGGGCACTATGTGGACGGGCTGGCTCGTGCCTCTACTGCCCCCGCACATTGGGCAAGCAGCCCATGTCGCGCTTGTTGGGGCTCATTGAGCCTTGTCTCCCACGACCAGGGTCCGTACGACATGGCTCCTTGGCTCCCTTGTTGGGCACTATGTCGAGGGGCTGGCACGAGATGGGAGCCCGTGGCCTGGCTGGCGCGCCCACTGCTGCGGCACGCTCGGCAAGTAGCCCATGCCATGACTGCTAAGGGCTGCCGAGGCATGCCTCCCATGTCCAGGGTCCATGCGATGCGACTCTCCTGGCTCACTCGCTGGGCATTATGTCCAAGGGCTGGCTTGCGATGGGCGCCCGTGGCCTGGTTCACGCACATACTACCCCTGCACGCTGGGCAAGCAACCCATGCCGTGCTTGCTGAGGATCACCTAGGCTTGTCTCCCGTGCCCAAGGTCCATGTGATGCGGCTCCCTAGCTCCCTCGTTAGGCACTATGTCAAGGGGCTAGCACATGATGGGCGCCCATGGCCTAGATGGCGTGCCCTACGCTACTGCACACTGCGCAAGCAGTCCATGCCGTGCCTACTGGAGGCTTCTGAGGCATGCCTCCAATGCCTAGGGACTGTGTGACGTGGGTCGCCTAGCTCGCTCGCTGGGCACTATGTCGAGGGGCTGGCTCATGATGGGAGCTTGTGGCATGGCTCACGCCCATCATTTCTGCACGCTGGGTAAGCAGCCCATGCCGTGCCTAGTAAGGGCTTCCAAGGCATGCCTCCCTTGCCCAGGGTCCATGTGACACGGCTCACAATGGGTGCCCGTGGCCTGGCTGGTGCCCTCACTGCTCTCGTACGCAGGGCAAGCAGCCCATGCCGTGCTTGTTAGGAGCTGCTGAGGCATGCCTCTCGTTCCCAGAGTCCGTGCGACGTAGCTCCCCTGGCTCACTCACTGGGCACTATGTCGAGGGGTAGGGACGAGGGGACTGGCTCGTGATAGGCACCCATGGCCTGGCCGGTGTGCCCACAGCTGCCGCATGCTAGGCAACCGGCCCATGCCATGCCTGTTAGGGGCTAAAGAGGCATGCCTCCCATGTGTAGGGTCCGTGAGATGCGACTACCCTGGCTTGCTCGCTGGGCATTATGTCGAGAGGGCTGGCTTTCGATGGGCGCCTATGACCTGGTTGGCACGCCCTCGACTGCCGCACACTGGGCAAGCAGCCCATGCCGTGTTTATTGGGAGCTGTCGAGGCTTGCCTCCTGTGCCCAGGGTCCGTGCGATACGGCCCCCCCGGCTCGCTCACTGGGCACTATGTCAAGGGGCTGGCTCGCTCGCTAGGCGCAATGTCGAGTGGCAGGTACAAGGGGGCTTGCTCGCAATGGTCACCAGTGGCCTGGCTAGTGCGCCTACCACTGCCGCACGCAGGGCAAGCAGCCCATGCCGTGCCTGTTGGGGGTTGTGAGGCATGCCTCCCATGCCTAGTGTCCGTGCGACGTGGCTCCCATGGCTTGCTAGCTGGGCACCATGTCGAGGGGTACAGATGAGGGTGTGGGCTCGCGATGGGCGCCAGTAGCCTGGCCGTCGCGCCCACTGCTGCTTCACGCTGGGAAAGCAGCCTTTGCCATGCCTATTGGGGGCTGCCTAGGAATGGCACCCGTGCCAAGGGTCCGTGCATCGCGACTCCCCTGCCTCGCTCGCTAGGCACAATGTCGAGGGTAGGGACGAGGGGGTTGGCTCGCGAGAGGCTCCCGTTTCCTGGCTGGCACGCCCATCGCTGCCGCATGATGGGCAGGCGGCCCATGCCGTGCCTGTTGGGAGTTGTGAGGCATGCCTTCTATGCCCAAGGTCCGTGCGACATGGCTCTCTTGGCTCGCTCGCTGGGCTTCGTGTCCATGGGCAAGGATGAGGTGGCTGGCTCGTGATGAGCGTCCATTGCTGCCGCACACTGGGCAAGCTACACGTGCCGTGCTTGCTGGGGGTTGGCGAGGCATGCCTCCCATGCCCAGTGTCCGTTTAAGGTGGCTCTCCTGGCTCGCTCATCGGGTAGTACTTTACCGTGGGACAACATCGAGGGACAAGTTTCTATTAGATTTTTATATTTTTTTATTGGAGTGACACTTGGTTCCCCAATGGTTCCCGATATGTTTTCAAGTGTTTTTTCCCTTGTTTTTTTCATCATCTACAAGCCCAAAGGACTTTCTTATTTTTCCAGGTCATTATCTTGAGGGATTATTTCAGACCTAAGGGCATTGATTGCAGAAAAGAGAGGGACAATTGTTGTGGGGGTTCGGGGGTGGGGGGAGGGATGAATCGAAGCGACAAAGGGCTGAATCTCTATGGATCATGGCAGCAAGGCCACTTGCCACTTACAATATCCCGTCACGTATTTAAGTCGTCTGCAAATGATTCTACCAGTCGCTCGGTAGGAATCACACTTCAAGGCAGCTCGCGAGGCTCCTCCATCGCGCGGGCTTTGCTAATGACACGTGCCTTTGGGGGCCGGGAGGCCCCTACTGTAAGTCGACAATTGGGCGATGGGCGCATGCATCGCTTTTAGCTCGGGTTTTGACTTAGAGGTGTTCAGTCATAATCCAGCGCATGGTAGCTTCACACCACTGGTTTTTTAACCAAGCACGATGACCAATTGTGCGAATCAACGATTCTTCTCGTACTAGGTTGAATTACTATCACGACGTGGGCATCAGTAGGGTAAAACTAACCTGTCTCACAATTGTCTAAATCTAGCTCACGTTCCCTATTGATGGGTGAACAATCCAACACTTGGTGAATTCTGCTTCACAATGATAGGAAGAGTCGACATCAAAGGAATAAAAAGCAACGTCGCTATGAACGCTTGGCTGCCACGCTTTCACGATTCGTATTCGTACTAGAAATCAAAATTAAATGAGCTTTTATCCTTTTATTCCACATGAGATTTCTGTTCTCCTTGAGCTCATCTTAGGACACCTGCGTTATCTTTTAACAGATGTGCCACTCTATCCAAACTCTCTACCTGACAATGTCTTCCGATTGGATCGGCCCGTTGAAGCCGACCTTGGGTCCAAAAAAAGGGGTGGCGCCCCGCCTCTGATTCATGGAATTAGTAAAATAACATTAAAAGTAGTGGTATTTCACTTTTGTCATTTTCGGCTGCCACTTATCCTACACCTCTCAAGTCATTTCACAAAGTCAGACTAGAGTCAAGCTCAACAAGGTCTTCTTTCCCCACTAATTTCGCCAAGCCTATTCCTTTAGTTGTGGTTTCGCTGGATAGTAGACAGGGACAGTGAGAATCTCGTTAATCCATTCATGCGCGTCACTAAGTAGATGATGAGGCATTTGGCTACCTTAAGAGAGTCATAGTTACTCTTGCTGTTTACCCGCGCTTGGTTGAATTTCTTCACTTTGACATTTAGAGCACTGGGCAAAAATCACATTGCGTGAGCATCCACAGGGACCGTTGCAATGCTTTGTTTTAATTAAACAGTTAGATTCCCCTTATCTGTACAGTTCTAAGTTGGCTGTTCGACGCCCGGGGAAGGCCCTCGAAGGATCCATTCCCAGTCCGTCCCCAGGTCGGCACACGGGGACTTGCTCTCGTCACTGGAGCAGCTCGAGCAGTCCATCGACAGCCAACCGGTTTGGGACTGGGACCCCCGTGCCCAGCCCTCAGAGCCAATCCTTTTCCCCAGGTTATGGATCCTTTTTTCTGACTTCCCTTGCCTACATTGTTCCATCAACTATAGGCTATTCACCTTGGAGACTTAATACGGTTATGAGTACGCTCAAGGGTCACCGGGGAATGGACCCTGGGCGATGTGTGGTGCTCTTTCAGCCGCTGGACCCTACCTCCAGCTGAGCCATTTCCAGGGTGGACAGGTTGTTAAACAGAAAAGATAACTCTTTCCAGGGCCCCCACCGATGTCTTTAGACACCCTAACGTTATCGTCAGCCACCACGTCTCGGTTTCAAAATTTTAATCGGATCCCTTTTTGAAGCTCGCCTCGAGGCGCTATCTAACGGGCTTCCCCCGTCTCTTAGGATCGACTAACCTTTGTGCAAGTGCCGTTCACATGGATCCTTTCCCCTCTTCAGCCTTCAAAGTTCTCATTTGAATATTTGCTACTACTACTAAGATCTGTAACGGTGGCCGCTCTGCTCGGGCTCGTTGCCCTGGGTTTTGTGACAACCACCGTGCCCTCCTACTCATTGATGCATAGCCCTTGCCCCAGTGGCCTAGTATAGGTTGCACACTTCAGTACCATTAATTTTTGGGGCTAGTTGATTTGGTAGGTGAGTTGTAACACACTTCTTAGCGAATTTTGACTTCCATGACCGCCGTCCTGCTGTCTTAATTGACCAACACCCTTTGTGGGTTCTAGGTTAGCACGCAGTTGGGCACTGTAACTGTGCTTTTGGTTCATCTCATATCGCCATTGCTGCTTACCAAAAATGGCCCCCTTGGAGCTCTCGATTCCGTGGGATGGCTCAACGAAGCAAATGCCCCATACTACCTATTTAAAGTTTAAGAATAGGTCGAGGGTATTGTGCCCTTGATGCCTCCAATCATTGGCTTTACCCGATAGAACTCGCATCTGAGCTCCAGCTATCCTGAGGGAAACTTCAGAGGGAACTAGCTACTAGACGGTTTGATTAATCTTTCACCCCTATACCCAAGTCAGACGAATGATTTGCACGTCAGTATCGTTGCGGGCCTCTACCAGAGTTTCCTTTGGCTTCGCCCCGCTCAGGCATAGTTCACCATCTTTTGGGTCTCAGTAGGCATGCTCGCACTCAAACCTTTCTCAAAAGATCGAGGTAGGTCGGTGGTGCACCCGCGAGGGATCCCGCCAATCAGCTTCCTTATGCCTTACAGGTTTACTCGCCCGTTGACTCGCACGCATGTTAAACACCTTGGTCAATGTTTCAAGATGGGTCGAATGGGGAGCCCGCTTCCTGACACTGGGAGAGTGTAGGTGCCCAAGCACTGTTGCGATGGTGCATGCTGCCAGCCACGATCTTGACAACGATGTCTCCACGAGCATATCAAAGGCTCAGGCTTAGGCCGCCATCGTGATCTACGTCGATCCGCACCTCGAGTCGATCGACGGATCGGCTCATGGCCATTCCACATCCTACCGAGGTGCATCACTGGCCCTCATCCGCTTCCCTCCCGATAATTTCAAGTACTCTTTGACTTTCTTTTTAAAGTTCTTTTCATCTTTCTTTTGCGATACTTGTTCACTATCGATCTCTCACCCGTATTTAGCCTTGGACGGAATTTATTGCCCTATTAGAGCTGCATTCCCAAACAACGAGACTCATCGATAATGCCTCATGGTGTGACAGGGTTTGGGCGAGATGGGGCTCTCACCCTCTCTGGCACCCCTTTTCAGGGGACTTGGTCCCCGGTCCGTCGCTGAGGATGCTTCTTCAGACTACAATTCGAGCATCGAGGGTGCATGATTTTCAAGTTGGGCTTTTCCCAGTTCGCTCACCGTTACTAGGGGAATCCTTGTTAGTTTCTCTTACGCGCCTGCTACCTTCCTTGGATGTGGTAGCCGTTTCTCAGGCTCCCTTTCCAAGATTGAACCCTAATTCTTCATCACCAGTCCATCAACGCTGTGCAAGCAGCTCATGCCATGCCTGCTGGGGACTGCCGAGCAATGCCTCCCGTGCCCAGGGTTCGTGCGACATGGCTCCCCAACATCGCTCGCTGGGCAATACGCCGAAGGATAGGGACGAGGGGCCTGGCTCACGATGGGAACCCATGGCCTGGCTAGCACGCCCACCACTGCCGCACGCTGGGCAAGCAGCCATGCTGTGCCTACTGGGGGCATTCGAGGCATGTCTCTTGTACCCAGGGTCCACGTTACGCGACTCCCCTTGCTCGCTCTATGGGCACTACATCGAGGGACAAGGATGAGAGGGCTGGCTCGCGTCAGTCACCCGTGGCCCAGCTAGTGCGCGCACTGCTGTTGCACGCTTGGCACTATGTTGAAGGACAGGGACGAGGGGGCTGGTTCGCGATGAGCGCTCGTGGCCTGGCTGGCGCGCCCACCGCTACCGCATGCTGTGCAAGCAGCTCATGCCATGCCGGTTGGGGACTGCCGAGGAATGCCTCCCATGTCGAGATTAGTGCGACATGGCTCCCCAGGATCATTTGCTGGGCACTACATCGAGGGACAGGGATGAGGGGCCTGGCTCGCGATTGGCGCTCGTGGCCTGGCTTGCACACCTACTGCTGCCGCATGCTAGGCAAGCAGCCATGCCGTGCCTGCTAAGGGCTGCTGAGGCGTGCCTCCTGTGCCCAGGTTCCATGGTACGCAACTCCCCTGGCTCGCTCGCTGGGCACTACGTCATGGGAGAAAGATGAGAGGGCTGGGTCGCGTCAGGCTCCCATGACCCAGCTGGCGCACCCACTGCTGCTAGACGCTGGGCAAGCAACCCACGTCGTGCCCACTGGGGGCTGCCAAGGCGTGACTCCCATGCCCAGGGTCCGTGCGACGCGGCTCCTATAGCTCGCTCGCTGTGCACTATGCCGAGGGGTTGGCGCGCGATAGGCCCTAGTGGTTTGGCTGCGCGCCCACCGCAGCCGCACACTGGGCAAGCAGCCCATGCCATGCCTATTAGGGCCTGCTGAGGCATGCCTCCCGTTACTAAGGTCCGTGCAATGTGACTTCCCTCGCTCGCTCGCTAGGCACTACGTCGAGGGACGAGGACAAGAGGGCTTGCTCGCGTCAGGTGCCTGTGGCCCTGTTGGCGCGCCTACTATTGCTGTACGCAGGGCAAGCAGCCCACGTTGGGCACACTCGGGGCTGCCGAGCTGTGACTCCCATGCCCAGTGTCCATGCGATGCGTCTTCCATGGCTTGCTCGCTGTGCACTATGTCGAGGGACTGGGGTGCGATGGGCGTCTGTGGCTTGGCTGACGCACCCACTGCTGCCGCACGTTGGGCAAGCAGCCCATGTTATGCCTGTGGGGGGTTGCCTAGGCAAGCCACCTGTGCCCAGGGTCCATGGGACGTGTCTCCCATGGCTCGCTTGCTGTGCATTGTATCGAGGGGCTGGCTCGCGATGGGCGCCCGTTCCTCAGCTGACGCGCCCTTCGCAGCTGCAGGCTGGGCAAGTAGCCCATGCCATGCCTGCTGGGGGCTGCCAAGGTGTGCCTCCCGTTCCCAGGGTCCGTGCGACGTGGCTTTCCTAGCTCGCTCACTGGGCACTACGTCGAGGGACAGGGACGAGAGGGCCAACGGTCCATGCAACACGGCTCCCTTGGCTCGTTCGCTGGTTACTATGACGAGGGGCTGGCTCGCGATGGCGCCCGTGGCTTGGCTAGCGGGCCCGTGGCCTAGCAGGTGCGCCCATTATTGCTGGACGCTGGGCAAGCAGCCGATGCCGTGCCTGCTGGGGGTTGCCGAGGCGTGCCTGGCTCCCCTGGCTCGCTCACTGGGCACTAGGTCGAGGGACAGGGATGGGAGGGCTGGCTCGCGTCATGCGCTCATGGCCCAGCTTACGCGCCCACTACTGCTGCACAATGGGCAAGCAGCCCACGTTGTGCCTACTGGAGGCTACCGAGGCGTGCCTCCCATTCCCACGGTACGTGCGATGCGGCTCTCATGGCTCACTTGCTGTGCACTATGTCGAGGGGCTGGCGCGCGATGGGCGCTTGTGGCCTGGCTGGCGCCCACCGCTGTCGAGCGTTGGGCAAGTATCCCATGCCGTGCCTACTGGGGGCTGCCAAGGTGTGCCTCCCATGCCTAGAGTCCGTGCGACACAGTTCCCCTACCTCGCTCACTGGGTAGTAAGTTGGGGGGCAGGGATGCGGGGGCTGGCTCGCGATGAGTGCCTAAGGCCTTGCTGGCACACCCACCGCTGCCGCACACTAGGCAAGCAACCCATGCTGTGCCTTCTAGGGGCTGCCGAAGCATGCCTCCCGTGCCCAGGATCCATGCGACGCGGCTCCCATTGCTCGCTCGCTGCGCACTATGTCGAGGGGCTAGCTCGCGATGGGCACCCGATGTCTGGCTAGCGCAACCACTGCTGCCGCATGCTAGGCAAGGAGCCCATGCCATGCCTGCTAGGGTCTGCCGAGGCGTGAGTCCTGTGCCCAGGGTCCATGCGATGCGGCTCCCTTGGCTTGCTTACTGGTTGCTATGACGAAGGGCTGGCTCGCAATGGTTGCCCATGGCCTGGCTGACGCTCCTACCGCTGTCGCACGCTGGGCAAGCAGCCCGTGCCATGTCAGCTTGTGGCTACCGAGGCATGCCTCCAGTGCCTAGGGTCCGTGCAATGCAGCTCCCATGGCTCTCTCGCTGCACATTATGTCGAGGGGCTCGCTCGCAATAGGCGTCCGTGGCTTGGCTCGCGTGCCTTCCGTTGCCATACGCTGGGCAAGCAGCCCATGCCATGCCTGCTAGGGGCTGCTGAGGCATGCCTCCCAAACCCAGGTCCATGCAACGCGGCTCCCCTTGCTCACTGGCTGCATACTATGTCGAGGAGCTGGTTGCGATGGGTGCCCGTGGCCTGATTGACGGGCCCACCACTGCAGCACGCTGGGCAAGAACCCCATGCCATGCCAACCACCATGCGGCTCCTATGGCTCGCTCGAGATGAGCACCCATGGCCTGGCTGACGCGCCTATTGCTGTCGCACGCTGGACAAGCAGCCCATGCCATGTCGCCTGGTGGCTACCGAGGCATGCCTCTTGTGCTCAGGGTCCATGCAATGCGGCTCCCATGGCTTGCTCACTGCGCACTATGTCGAGGGGCTAGCTGGCGATGGGCGCCCGTGGCTAGGCTGGCATGGCTACCGCTGCCGCACGCTAGGTAAGCGGCCTATGCCAAGCCTGCTGGAGGCTGTCGAGTCACGCCTCCCATGCCCAAGGTCCATGCGACGTCGATCCCCTGGCTCGCTAGCTGCGAACCACGTCAAGGGACAGGGATAAGGGGGCTGGCTCATGAGAGGCGCCCGTCGCTTGGCTGGTGCGCCCTCCGCTGCATCATGTTGGGTAAGCAGCCCATGCCATGCCTGCTGGGGGCTGCCGAGGTGAACCTACCTTGCCCAGGGTCCATGCGACGTGGCTCCCCTTACTCGCTCGCTGGTTACTATGTCAAGGGGCTGGCTCGCGATGGGCGCCAGTGACCTGGCTGACGCGCCCACCTCTGCCGCATTCTGGGTTAGTGGCCCATGCCACTTCTGCTCGGGGCTGCTGAGGCATGTCTCCCGTGCCCAGGGTCCGTGGGACGCGGCTCCCATGGCTCGCTCGCTGGCTACTATGTCGAGGGGCTGGCTCGTGATGGGCGCCCGTGGCCTGGCTGACGCACCCACCGCTGTCGCACACTGGGCTAGTGGCCTATGCTGCTTCTGCTCAAGGCTGTCGAGGCGTGCCTTGCATGCCCGCGGTTCGTAGGACACGGCTCCCATGGTTCGCTCGCTGCTCATTATGTTGAGAGGTTCGCTCGCGCGCCCACTGCTGCCATACGCTGGGCAAGCAGCCAATGCCATGCCTGTTGGGGGCTGCCGAGGCGTGCCTCCCATACCCAGGGTGCATGCGACGCAGCTCCCTTACACGCTCACTGCACACTATATCGAGGGGCTGGTCGCGATGGATGCCCGTGGCCAAGCTGGCGCGCCCATTGCTGCAGCACTATGGGCAAGCAGCCCATGCCATGCCTGCTGGGGGTTGCCAAGGTGCGCATCCCACTCCTAGGGTCCGTGCGATGCGGCATCCCTGGCTAGCTTGCTGGGCACTACGTTGAAGGTCAGGGAAGAGGAGGTCGGCTCGCGATGGGTGCCCGTACCGTTTCTGGCACCCCCATCACTATGGCATGCTAGGCAAGCAGCCCATGCCATGCCTGTTGGGGGCTACCGAGGCGTGCCTCCCGTGCCCAGAGTCCATGCGATGCGGCTCCCCTGGCTCGCTCGCTGGTTACTATGATGAGGGGCTGGCTCGTGATGGGCGCCCGTGGCCTGGCTGGCGCACCCACCGCTGCAGCATGCTAGGCAAGGAGCCCATTCCATGGCTGCTGAGGGCTGCCAAGGCATTCCCCCTGTGCCCAGCTTCCATGCGACGTGGCTCTGCCGGCTCGCTCGCTAGTCACTACGTCAAGGGACAGGGACGAGGGGGTTGACTCGTGATGGGCACCCGTGGCCTGGCTGGTGTGCCCACTGCTGCCGCACGCTGGGCAAGCAATCCATGCCATGTCTACTGGGGGCTGCCGATGCAAGCTTCCCATGCCAAGGGGCCGTGCGACGCGGCTCCCATGGCTCGCTCGCTGTACATTATGTCGTAGGGCTAGCTCAAGATAGGCACCCGTGGCCTGGATGGCACGCGCACCGTTGCCTCACTCTAGGCAAGCAGCCCATGCCATGCCTGTTGGGTGATGCCGAGGTGTGCCTCCCATGCCCATGGTCTGTGCAGTGCAGGCGGCTCGCTCCTGGGCACTATTTCAAGGGGCTTGGCTCGTGATAGGCGCCTATTGCCCGGCTGGCGCCCCCACCAGTAAAGCAAGCTAGGCAAGCAGCCCATGCCATGTCTGCTGGGGGCTACCGAGGCAAGCTTCCCGTGCCAAGGGGCCGTGCGACGCGGCTCCCATGGCTCGCTCGCTGCGCATTATGTCATAGGGCTGGCTCGAGATGGGCGCCTGTGGCCTGGATGGCATGCCCACTGTTGCCTCACTCTGGGCAAGCAGCCCATGCCATGCCTGCTGGGTGCTGCGGAGGTGTGCCTCCCGTGCCCATGGTCTGTGCCGTGCAGGTCTCCTGGCTCACTCGTTGAGCACTATGTCGAGGGGCCGGGCTCGTGATGGGCGCCTGTTGCCTGGCTGGCGCCGCCACCAGTAAAGCACACTGGGCAAGCAGCGAATGCCATGCCTATTGGGGGCTGCAAGGCGTGCCCCCCGTGCTGATGGTCCGGGCAATACAGCACTCTTGGCTCGGTTACTGGGCACTATATCGAGGGTGCTGGCGCGTGATGGGCACCCGTGGCCTGGCTGGTGCGCCCACCCCTGCCGCACGCTGGGCAAGCAGCCCATGCCATGCCTCCTGGGGGCTGCCAATGCATGACTCCTCTGCCCAGGGCCCGTGCAGCGCAGCTCTCCTAGCTCGTTGGATGGGCATTATGTGGAGGTAATGGCTCGTGATGGGCGCCCGTGGCCTAGCTTGTGCGCCCACCCCTGCCGCGCGCAGGGCAAGCAGCCCATGCCATGCCTGCTGGGGGCTGCCAAGGCATGACTCCTCTGTCAAGGGTCCGTGGAGCGCAGCTCTCCTAGCTCGCTGGCTAGGCATTATATGGAGGGGGCAGGCTCATGATGGGTGCCCGTGGCCTGGTTGGCGCGCCCACTGCTGCTGCACGCTATGCAAGCGGCCCCTACCATGCTTGCTGGTGGCTGCCAAGGCGTGCCTGCTATGCCCAAGGTTCCATGCGACGTGGCACTCCTTGCTCGCTCGCTGGGCACTATGTCGAGGGTGCTAGCTCGTGATGGGCGCCCGTGGCCTGGCTGGCGCGCCCACCGCTGCCGCACGCTGTGCAAGCGGCCCATGCCATGCCTGCTGGGGGCTGCCGAGATGTGCCTCCCATGCCAAGGTTCCCTGCGATGCGGCTCTCCTGGCTCGCTCGCTGGGCACTATATGGAGGGTGCTGGCTCGGGATGTGCGCCCGTGGCCCGGCTGGCGTGCCCACCGCTGCCGCACGCTAGGGAAGCAGCCCATGCAATGCCTGCTAGGGGCTGCCAAGGCAAGCCTCCCGTGCCCAGGTCTGTGCAACGGGGCTCCCCTGGCTAGTTCGCTGGGCACTATGTCGAGAGGCAGGGATGAGGCGGCTTGCTCGTGATGGGCGCCCGTCGCTTGGATGGCACACCCATCGCTGCCACACGCAGGGCAAGCAGCCCATGCTGTGCCGGCTGGGGGCTGCTGAGGTGTGCCTGCCGTGCGCAAGGTCCGTGCGACACGGCTAGCCTGTCTCACTTGCGGCGCACTATGTCGAAGGGCATGGACGAGGGGCTGGCTCGTGATAGGCGCCCGTGGCCAGGCTGGAGCGCCCTCTGCAGCCGCACGCTGGGCAAGCACCCCAGGCTGTCCCTGCACAAAGCTTCCAAGGCATGCCTCGCATGCCCAGTGTCCGTGCAATGCGGCTCGCCTGGCTCACTTGCAGGGCACCTTGTCGAGGTGCAGGGATGAGGGGGCTTGCTTGCGATGGGCGCCCGTGGCCAGGCTGATGGGCCCACCGCTGTTGCACACTGGGGAAGCAGCCCATGCCGTGCTTGCTGGGGGCTGTCGAGGCATGCCTCCCATGCCAAGGGTCCGTGCAATGCGGCTCCCCTGGCTCGCTCACTAGGCACCTTGTTGAGTAGCAGGGACGAGGGGGCTAGCTCGCGTTGGGCGCCCGTGGCCTAGCTGGCGCGCCCACCACTGCTGCACGCTGGGCAAGCTGCCCAAGTCATACCTGCTGGGGGCTGCCGAGGCATGCCTCCCGTGCCCAGGGTCCATGCAACATGGCCACCCTGGCCCGGCCGTTGGGCACCATGTTGAGGGGCAGGGACGAGGGGACTGGCTCGCGATTGGTGCCCGTGGCCTGGCTAGCGTGGCCACCGCTGCCGCACACTGGGCAAGCAGCCCATGCTTTGCCTGCTGGGGGCTGCCAAGGCATGGCTCTTGTGCCCAGGGTCCGTGTGACATGGCTCCTGTGGCTCGCTCGCTGGGCAGTAAGTCAAGGGGCAAGGACGAGGGGGCTGGGTCGCGATGGGCTGCCATGGCCTGGCTGGCGCACCAACCACCGTCATGCACTGCAGAAGCAACCCATGCCGTGCCTGTTGGGGGCTGCTGAGACCTGCCTCCCATGCCCAGGGTCTGTGCAATCTGGCTCCCCTGGCTCACTCACTCGGCACCATGTCGACGGGCAGGGACAACAAGGCTGGCTCACGATAGGCGCCTGTGGCCAGGCTGGCGCGCCCACTGCTGCCAACACTGGACAAGCAGTTCATGCCATGCCTGCTGGGGGCTGCCAACGCATGACTCCCATGCCCATGGTCCATGCGATGCAGCTCCCCTGGCTCGCTCGCTGGGCAGGGACGAGGGGGCTAGCTAGTGATGGCCGCTCAGGAACTGGCTGGCGCGCCCACTGCTGTTGCATGCCGTGCCTGCTGGGGGGTTCTAAGGTATGCCTCCCATGCCAGGGTCCGTGCGATGTGGCTCCCCTGGCTCGCTCGCTGGGCACCATATCGAGGGGTAGGGACGAGTGGGCTGTCTCACAATAGGCGCCCGTGGCCTGGCTGGCGCGCCCACCGCTACCCCGCGCAGAGCTAGCTGCCCATGCTGTGCCTGCTGGAGGCAGCTGAGTCATGGCTCCCATGCCCAGGGTCCGCACAACACGGCTCCCTTGGCTCGGCCACTGGGCACCATGTCGAGGGATAGGGACGAGGAGACTGGCTCGCAATGGGCGCCCGTGGCCTGGCTGGCGCACCTACATCTGCAGCACGCTGGTCAAGCAGCCCATGCTGTGCCTGCTGGGGGCTGCTGAGGCATGCCTCCCTTGCCCAGTGTCCATGCAACGCGGCTCCTCTGCCACACTCACTGGGCACTACGTCGAGGGTCGGGGGACGAGGAGGCTGGCTCGCTATGGGCACCACTGGCCTGGCTAGCGTTGCGTGGTGGGGGCTGCCGAGGAATGCCTCCCGTGCCTAGGGTTAGTGCGATGTGGCTTCCATGGCTTGCTCGCTGGGCACTATGTCGAGGGACGGGGACGAGGGGGTTGGCTCGCGATGGATGCCTGTGGCCTGGCTAGCGCACCCATCGCTGTCGCAAGCTGGGCAAGCAGCCCATGCCGTGTCTGCTGGGGGCTGCCGAGGCATGTCTTCTATGCCCAGGGTCTGTGCGACGCGGCTCCCGTGGCTCGCTCGCTTGGCACCAAGTTGGTGCGAAGGGACGAGGGGGCTGGCTCGCGATGAGTGCCCGTGGCTTGGCTGGCATGCCCATCGCTGCCGCATGCTGGGCAAGCAACCCATGTCGTACCTGCTGGGGGCTGTTGAGGCATGCCTCCAGTGCCCAGGGTGTGTGTGACATGGCTCCCCTCGCTCGCTGGGCAGTAAGTCGAGGGGCAGGGACGAGGGGTTGGCTCGCGATGGGCGCCCGTGGCCTAGCTGACGCGCCCACCGTTGCCACACACTAGGCAAGCAGCCCATGCTGTCCCTGTTGGGGGCTGCCGAGGCATGCCTCCTATGCCCAGTGTCCGTGCGATGCGGCTCCCCTAGCTCGCTCGCTGGGCACCATGTCGAAGGGCAGGGATGAGGGGGCTGGCTTGAGATAGGAGCCCGTGACCTGGCTGGCGCGCCCATCGCTGCCGCATGCTGGGCAAGCAGCCCATGCCGTGCCTGCTGGGGGCTGCCGAGGTGTGCCTCCCGTGCCCAGTGTCCATGCGACGCAGCTCCCCTGGCTCATTCACTGGGCACTATGTCGAGTGTCAAGGACGAGGTGATTGGCTTGCGATGGGCGGCACTGGCCTGGCTGGTGCGCCCACAGCTACCGCACACTCGGCACTTGGCCGTGCCTGGTGGGGGCTTCCGAGACATGCCTTCCATGCCCAGAGTCCATGCGACGTGGCTCCCATGGCTCGCACGCTGCACACTATGTCTAGAGACAGGGATGACGGGGCTGGCTCGCGATGGGCACCTGTGGCCTGGCTAGCGCACCCACCGCTGCCACACGCTGGGCAAGCATCCCATGTCGTACCTGCTGGGGGCTGCCGAGGCATACCTCCCGTGCCTAGTGTCTGTGCGACGCGGCTCCCCTGGCTCGCTCGTTGGGCACTACGTCGAGGGCCAGGGAGGAGGGGGCTGGCTCGCGATGGGTGCCTGTGGCCCGGCTGGTGCGCCCACCGCTGCCACACGCTGGGCAAGTAGCCCATGCCGTGCCTACTGGGGGCTATTGAGAGATGCCTCCGATTCCCAGGGTCCGTGCAATGCGGCTCCCTTGGTTTGCTCGCTGGGTTCTATGTCGAGGGTTAGGGACAAGGGGGCTGGCTCGCCATGGGCACCCGTGGCCAGGCTGGCGCCCCCACCGTGCCCTCACACTGGGCCAGCGCATGCTGTGCCTGCTTGGGGCTACCGAGGCAAGCCTCCCATGCCTGCTGGGGGCTACCGAGGCAAGCCTCCCATGCCTAGGGTCCTTGCGATGCGGCTCCCCTGGCTTGCTCACCGGGCACCATGTCGAGGGGCAGGAATGAAGGGACTTGCTCCCGATGGGTGCCCGTGGCCTGGCTGGTGTGCCAACTGCTGTCGCACGTTTGGCAAGCTACCCATGCCGTGCCTGCTCGGAGTTGCCGAGGCATGCCTCCCGTGCCCAGTGTCTGTGCGACGCGGCTCTCCTGGCTTGCTTGCTGGGCACTACGTCGAGGGTCGGCGACAAGGGGGCTGGCTCACGATGGGCACAATTGGCCTGTCTGGCGTGCCCACTGCTGCCACATGCTAGGCACTTGGCCAATTCCGTGCCTACATGGGGCTGCCAAGGCATGCCTCCTGTGCCCAGGATCCGTGTGACGTGGCTCCCTTAGCTCGCTCGTTGGGTACTACGTCGAAGGACAGGGATGACGGGGCTGGCTCGTGACAGGCACCAGTGGCCTGGCTGGTGCGCCCACCACTGCCGCACGCTGGGCACTTGGCGCATGCCGTGCCCACTGGTGTTGCTGATGTATGCCTCCCGTATCCAGGGTCCGTGTGATGTGGCTCCCCTAGGTCCCTCGCTGGGCAGTAAGTGGAGGGGCAGGGACAAGTGGGCTAGCTCGCGATGGGTGCCCGTGGCCTGGCTGGCGTGCCCACCGCTGCCGCACGCTGGGCAAGCTGCCTATGCCATGCTGACTGGGGGCTGCCGAGGCATACCTCCTGTGCCTAGTATCCGTGCGATCCACCTCCCCTGGCTCGCTTGCTGGGCACTACGTCGAGGGTCAGGAACGAGGGGGCTGGCTCGTGATGAAGGCTCATGGCCAAGCTGGTGTGCCCACCGCTGCCGCATGCTGGGCCAGCTACCCATGCCGTGCCTGCTGGGGGCTGCCAAGGCATGCCTCCCATGCCCAGTGTCCGTTGGCGTAGCTCCCCTGGCTTGCTTACTATGCAATACTTTACCGAGGGATAGCATCGGGGGACAAGTTTCTGTTATATATATATATATTTTATTGGAGTAACACTTGGTTCCCCAATGCTTCCCGATATGTTTCCAAGTGTTTTTCCCTTGTGTTTCTCATTCTCAACAAGCCCAAAGAACTTGCTTCTTTTTCTAGATCATTATCTTAAGGGATGATTTCAGACCTCAAGCCATCAATTGCAAAAAAGAGAGGGACAATTGTTGTGGGGGTTCGGGAGGGGGGAAAGGGACGAATCAAAGCTTCAAAGGGCTGAATCTCGGTAGATCATGGCAGCAAGGCCACTCTACCACTTACGATACCCCGTCGTGTATTTAAGTCATCTGCAAATGATTCTACCCGTCGCTCGGTCAGAATCACACTTCAAGGCAGCCCGCAAGGCTCCTCCGTCTCGCGGGCTTGGCCAATGACACGTGCCTTTGAGGGTTGAAAAGCCCTTATTGTAGGTTGGTAATCGGGCAATGGGTGCATCCATCGCTTCTAGCATGGATTCTGACTTAGAGATGTTCTTTCATAATCCAGTGCACGGTAGCTTCGCGCCACTAGGTTTTCAACCAAGTGCAATGACCAATTGTGCGAATCAACGGTTCTTCTCGTACTAGGTTGAATTATTATCGCGATGCGGGCATCAGTAGGGTAAAACTAACCTATCTTAGGACAATCTAAATCCGGCTTACGTTTCCTATTGGTGGGTGAACAATCCAACACTTGGTGAATTCTGCTTCACAATGATAGGAAGAGCTGACATCGAAGGATAAAAAAGCAACGTCACTATGAACACTTGGCTGCCATAAGCCAGTTATCCCTGTGGTAAGTTTTCTGACACCTCTAGCTTCAAATTCTGAAGGTCTAAAGGATCGATAGGCCACGCTTCCATGGTTCGTATTCGTACTAGAAATCAAAATCAAACGAGCTTTTACCCCTTTATTCCACATGAGATTTTTGTTCCCATTGAGCTCATCTTAGGACGCCTATGTTATCTTTTAACAGATGTGCTGCCCCAGCCAAACTCCCCACCTAATAATGTCTTCCGCCTGGATCAGCTGGTCAAAGCTGACCATTGGTCCAAAAAGAGGGGCGATGCCCCGCCTCCGATTCACGGAATAAGTAAAATAACGTTAACAGTAGAGGTATTTCACTTTCACTGTTTCCGACTCCCACTTATCCTACACCTCTCAAGTCATTTCACAAAGTTAGACTAGAGTCAAGCTCAACAGGGTCTTCTTTCCCCGCTGATTCTGCCAAGCCCGTTCTCTTGGCTATGGTTTCGCTGGATAGTAAATAGGGATAGTAGGAATCTTGATAATCCATTCATGCGCGTCACTAATTAGATGATGAGGCATTTGGCTACCTTAAAGGAGTCATGGTTACTCCCACCGTTTACCCACGCTTGGTTGAATATCTTCACTTTGACTTTCAAAGCACTGGACAGAAATCACATTCGTGAGCATCCATAGGGACCATTGCAATGCTTTGTTTTGATTAAACAGTCGGATTCCCCTTATCCATATCAGTTCTGAGTTGACTGTTTGATGCTTGGGGAAGGCCTTTGAAGGAACTGTTCCCAGTCCATCCCCTAGCCGGGCGTGGGAGGCACTCGATCCTTCGGATTTTCAAGGGCCGCCAGGGGTGCATCAGACACCACGCGATGTGTGGTGCTCTTTCAACTGCTGGACCCTACCTCCAGCTGAGCCGTTTCTAGGGTGGGCAGACAGTTAAATAGAAAAGATAACTCTTTTTGGGGCCTTCATCGACGTATCCGGACTCCCAACATTACTGTTAGCCGCCATGCCCCGATTTCAAAATTTTAATCGGATACCCTTTCGAAGCTCGTGCTGAGGCACTATCCGACGGGCTTTCGCATCTCTTAGGATCGACTAACCCATGTGAAGTGCCGTTCACACAGAACCTTTCCCCTTTTCGGCCTCAAAGTTCTCATTTGAATATTTGCTACTACCACCAAGATCTACACTGATGGCGGCTCTGCCCAGGCTCGCGCCCCAAGTTTTGCGGCAACCACCATGCCCTCCTACTGATTGGGGCTTGGCCCTTGCCCCAACGACTGGGTATAGGTCACGCACTTCAGCAGCATCCATTTTTGGAGCTAGTTGATTCAGCAAGTGAGTTGTTACACACTCCTTAGCGGATTTCAACTTCCATGACCATCGTCCTGCTGTCTTAATCAACCAATACCCTTTGTGGGTTCTAGGTTAGTGTGCAGTTGGGCACCGTAACCTGGCTTTCGGTTCATCTCACATCGCCAGTTTTGCTTACCAAAAATGGCCCACTTGGAGCTCTCAATACGACTCAACGAAACAGCAGCCCTGTACTGCCTATTTAAAGTTTGAGAATAGGTCGAGGGCATTACGCCCCTGAAGCCTCTAATCATTGACTTACCTCAATAGAACTCACATCTGAGCTCTAGCTATCCTGAGGGAAACTTCAGAGGGAACCGACTACTAGACGGTTTGATTAGTCTTTCGTCCCTATGCCCAAGTTAGACGAATGATTTGCACGTTAGTATCGCTACGGTCCTCCACTAGAGTTTCCTCTGGCTTCGCCCCTCTTAGGCATAGTTCACCATCTTTCGAGTCCCAACAGGCAAGCTCGCACTCGAACCCTTCCATAAAGATCGAGGTCAATCGGTGGTGCACCCGCGAGGGATCCTGCCAATCAGCTTCCTTGCACCTTACGGGTTTACTCGTTCATCGACTCGCGCGCATGTCAGACTGCTCGGTTCGTGTTTCAAGACAGGTCAAGTGGGGAGCCCGCTGGCTGATGCCAGGAGCGCGTAGGTGCCAAAACATTACCATGATGGCACGCGTTGCCAGCCATGATCTCGAGGATGACATCTCCGCAAGCATATCAAAGGCTTGGGCTTGGGCCGCCATCACGATCCACGTCGATCCGCACCCCAAATCGACCCATGGACTGGCTCGTGGCCGTTCCACATCCGATCGAGGTGCATCGCCGACCCCCATTCGTTTCCCTCTTGACAATTTGAAGCACTCTTTTTTGACTCTCTTTTCAAAGTCCTTTTCTTCTTTCCCTCGCGGTACTTGTTCGCTATCGATCTCTCGCCAATATTTAGCCTTTGATGGAATTTATTGCCCTATTGGGGCTGCATCCCTAAACAACCTGACTCATCGATAGCGCTTCGTGGTGCAACAAGGTCCGGACAAGATGGGGCTCTCACCCTTTCCAACACCCCTTTCCAGGGGACTTGGGCCCTGGTCCGTCGCTAAGGATGCTTTTCCAAACTATAATTCGGGCGCCAAGGGCGCACGATTTTCAAGCTGGGCTTTTCCCGCTTCGCTCGCCATTATTAGGGGAATCCTTGTTAGCTTCTTTTCCTCCGTTTATTGATATACTTAAACTCAACGAGTGGTCTCGCCTAACCTGGTGTTGCATCTTGATCGATCGATTGTTTGGTCCATGAGCTGCGAGCAAGGGATGCATGCACGAGGGAGCACGAGGCTTTCTTTACCACCGCCAAGCCATGATGCGACGTCGCTCAAGGCTCTTTTTTAGGCGAACCGCGAGCCGAAGGCACACAGGAGGCCAATATTTGCCCCGCGATGGTCCCTCCCCTCCCTGAAGGGATGTGAATGGGTTGGGAGCGACGGTGCTTGACACCCAGGCAGACATGCCCTTGGCTTGATGGCTTCGGGCGTAACTTACGTTTAAAAGACTTGATGGTTCATGGGATTCTGCAATTCACACCAAGTATCACATTTTGCTACGTTCTTCATCAATGCGAGAGGTGGGATATCCATTGTCGAGAGTCATTTTAGACATCATTTAGGGATGACACAACCGCTAGCCGCACACCGAGATCGAGGCGACTAGGGCGTGCTTTTTCACTCGAGTTCCATGGCACATCCCGTGCTATAGGTTTTGTTGTTGCACATGACGAGGGGGTTGGGCGAGAGCTGCGCACCCTTGCCGCGCAAAGAGGGACGAAGGGCTCGAGAGCCTTCCGCCTTGCTGGTGTGTTTACAACGTGTTCAGGGGTCATTTTGCTTAGTGAGTTTCAACAATGATCCTTTTGTAGTTTCACCTACAGAAACCTTGTTACAACTTCTCCTAGCTCTAAATGATAAGGTTTAGTGGACTTCTCGCGATGTCGCGAGTGGCAAACCGCCCATGTCGCCAAGATTCGAACACTTCATAGGACCATTCAATCGATAGGAGCAACGGGCAGTGTGTACAAAGGGCAAGGACATAGTCAACGCAAGCTGATGAGTCGCGCTTACTAAGAATTCCTCGTTGAAGACCAACAATTGCAATGATCTATCCCCATCAAGATGAAATTTCAAAGAATACATCAATGTAGCGCGCATGCGGCCCAGAACATCTAAGGGCATCACAGACCTGTTATTGCCTCAAACTTCCTTGGCCTAAGCGGCCAGAGTCCCTTTAAGAAGTCAGTCTTGGAGGGTCACCTCCACATAGCTAGTTAGTAGGCAAATTCTCGTTCGTTAAGGGAATTAACCAGACAAATCACTCCATCAACTAAGAACGGCCATGCACCACCACCCATAGAATCAAGAAAGAGCTCTCAGTCTGTCAATCCTTACAATGTCTGGACCTGGTAAATTTCCCCGTGTTGAGTCAAATTAAGTCACAGGCTCCGCTCTTGGTGGTGCCCTTCCATCAATTCCTTTAAGTTTCAGCCTTGCGACCATACTTTGATTTCTCATAGGTGCTAGTGAAGTCCAAAAAGCAACATCCGTTGATCCTTGGTCAGCATCATTTATGGTTGAGACTAGGACGGTATCTGATCGTCTTCAAGCCCCCAACTTTCATTCTTGATTAATGAAAACAACCTTGGAAAATACTTTCGCTGTTGTTCATCTTTCATAAATCCAAGAATTTCACCTCTGACTATGAAATATGAATTCCCCCGACTGTCTCTGTTAATCATTACTCTGATTCTGAAGGCCAACAGAATAGGATTGAAATCCTATGATGTTATCCCATACTAATGTGTTCAGAGCGTAGGCTTGCTTTGAGCACTTTCATTTCTTTAAAGTAACAGCGCCGGAGGCACAACCCGGCCAATTAAGGCCAGGAGCGCATCACCGGTAGTAGGCACGAGCCAACTGATGCACATAGTAAGTGGACTGGCCAACCCATCTAACTACGAGCTTTTTAACTGCAACAACTTAAACATACGCTATTGGAGCTAGAATTATCGTGGCTACTGGCACCAGACTTGCCCTCCAATGGATCCTCGTTAAAGGATTTAGATTGTACTCGTTCCAATTACCAGACTCGAAAAGCCCAGTATTATTATTTATTGTCACTACCTTCCCGTGTCAGGATTGGGTAATTTATGCGCCTGCTACCTTCCTTAAATGTGGTAGCCGTTTCTCAGACTCCCTCTTCAGAATCGAACCCTAATTCTCCATCACCCGTCACTACCATAGTAGGTAACTATCCCACCATCGAAAGTTGATAGGGCAAAAATTTGAATGATGAGTTGCTGGTATGATGGCCTTGCGATCTGTTAACTTATCATGAATCATTAGAGCAATATGCGAAGCCTGCGTCGACCTTTTATCCAATAAATGCACCTTTTCCAGAAGTTGGGGTTTGTTGCACGTATTAGCTCTAGAATTACTGCAGTTATCCGAGTAGTAGGTACCATCAAACAAACTATAACTGATTTAATGAGCCATTCGCAGTTTCACAGTATGAATTAGTTCATACTCACACATGCATGGATTAATATTTTAGACAAGCATATGACTACTAGCATGATCAACCAGGTAGCATCCTTCGAGACGTCGCGCCAACTAGGATTGAAGCGTGCCGCAAGGCTCCCTAAGGCCAAACTGTCGTGGTCGTTGTTCAAAATTGATGGGACATGGGGAAAATGCTTTTGGTTGGATAGGCAGAGGTTGAGGCCACTCCTATCATAACACTTATCGCACCCGAGGGGATGACCGAGCACTCGTGTGCCAAAGCAGCCGCATGCCGAAGCAAGCCACGCTTGAAGCACGAGGCTCGGCTGAGGTTTCCACCCATGCCTACGAGGGACATGGTGCAAGGACAACTGACTCGAATCATCGAATTCCATTTGTGAAGGCACACGACACAGGGTCTCGAGGTCACCCACGAAAAGACAACGTATGGCTCGGGGTAGGGCTTGAAGCGACATGCTAGCCGACAGTTTGATGCGGGAGCATGGAGCTTGCCAATGCGCACGACTAGATCACCACTCACATGTCGCACATACAAATGGGCAGCAACAGCACCAAACGAGCTGCAAGCCGATGAGCAAAAGGCCCGTCGATCATGCAGGTCATCGAGTGCCGCCGCACCCAAGTCGCTAAGCGCGAAAGTGTTTCGATAGCGAGGGATGATTCTTCGATTGTAAGGGACCATCGATGAGGCCCAGGCAGCAGGGGTGTCACGTCGTGCCTAGGCTGGCCGTGTGGCTTGCTCGATGCCAATGGCCGATGATTGTGTCATTGATCGCGCTACACAATGAGTCCGCCTAAGCAAGCCTAAGCGTTGGGATCCTGCAACGAAGCACTCCGCATGCTCAAAATTCCCCCCAGTGATTTGACCCTCGGGTAGCATGCATCATCGTTATCTTCGTCACCCACACTGTTGAGCTTGTCTAGACACATCCCAGCTCATTATCCCACCATTTTTTTCGTTTTGTTGCCCACAATTTAGTGCATTTTGTTTCCTACATTTTCCCCACTCCATTGGCTACTGATCGGGCATCCCACACTTTTCGGCCGAGGCCACCGACCGCCTGCTTGTCGGCGGTGGTGGCTGCCACAGCCACGCACCACCGACTGGATGGGCAAAGCAGCAAGCAGCCCTGCCCATGCCATGCGCACTGGGTTCACCAGGCCCAGTGCCTACCCATGTGGGATGGGCAGGGGGGGATCACACACGGCCCGTTGGCACCCAGCAAGCTTCGTGACCACCTCCCCCCTAAAAAGTCTTAAAGGAAATTTCACTTCAGATAGGAGGAAACATTAATATGTTTGAGCTGTCATAATGGGTCTAAAAAATTATTTACTTGAAATTTTGAGCTGAAGTTTTGTACATAAATGGAGAATAATCATATCTACCACCAAAAAAAAACTTCAGAATTTTCTGGGCACCAAATTTTTTGAATGAATTTTCTAAAGTCAAAAATTGAAAAAATCATCAAAAATAGCCCATGAGTCAAAATAATCCCAAACTTCAAGGCTAGACTCCTCATGAATTACATGATTTATTTGAGTCATTTTGGGACCAATTCCATGATGGAAGGACTATCAATTCACACCAATTTCGCAAGTGAGCATTGCAGCCAGCAGGCTAGGGCAGCTCAGCCTCTGCGTGGCCCAGGGGGCATGCTGGCTCCCTATCCAGTGCACCTCCAGCTAACCCATGGCTGCCCTCAGGGTCCATTACAGCCAGGGGACACGGCCAAGCCCAGCTTGCCCATGAAATCAATGTCAACAGCACGTGCCGAGCGTCACAGCGTGCTCGCGGCTGACTCGCATGGGGCGCCCCTGGCAAGGCTGGAGCCATGCTTGCTGGGGACTGTTGTGGCACCCCTAGCTCAGATGCTGGGCAGTAACTCGAGAGGCAGGGATGAGGGGGATGGCTGGCGATGGGCCCCCGTGGCCTGGCTAGAACGCCAACCGCTGCTGCACGCTGGGTAAGCAGCTCATGTTGTGCCTGCAGGGGGCTGTCGAGGCGTGCCTCCCGTCCCAAGTGTCCATGTGACATAGCTCCCTTGGCTTGCTCGCTAGGTACTACATCGAGGGTCAGGGACGAGGGGGTTGGCTCGTGATGCGCGTCGCTGGCCTGGCTGGTGCGTTAACCAGTGCCGAACGCTAGGCACTTGCCCCATGCCGTGCCTGTTGGGGGCTGCCGATGCATGCTTCTCGTGCCTAGGGTCCATGCGATGCGGCCCCCCTGGCTCTCTCGCTGGGCAGTAAGTCGAGGGGTAGGGACGTGGGGGCTGGCTCACGATAGGCGCTCGTTAACTGGCTGGCCCGTAAACTGCTCCCACTCACTGGGCAAGCAGCCCATGCCGTGCCTACTGAGGACTGCTGAGGCGTGCCTCCCATGCCCAGGGTCCATGTGATGTGGCTCCCCTAGCTTGTTCGCTTGGCACTATGTCAAGGGGCTAACTCGCAATGGGTGCCTGTGGCCTAGCTGGCGCGCCCACCGCTGCCGCACGCTAGGCACTTGGCCCATGCCATCCCTACTGGGGACTGCTGTGGCATCCCCGGTTGGCACGCTGGGTAGTAAGTCGAGGGGCAGGGACGAGGGGGCTGGCTTGCGATGAACGCCCGTGGCCTAGCTAGTACACCCACCATTGCAGCAAGCTGGGCAAGTAGCCCATGTCGTGCCTGCTGGGGGCTGTCGAGGCGTGCCTCCCAGGCCCAGGGTCAGTGCGACGCGGCTCCCTTGACTCTCTCACCGGGCACTATGTTGAGGGGCTAGCTCGTGATGGGCGCTCAAGGCTTGGCTGGCGCGCCCACCGCTACTGCATGCGGGGCAAGCAACCCATGTCGTGCCTGCTAGGGGGATGCCAAAGCATGCCTCCCATTCCCAGTGTCCATGCGATGCAGCTTCTTTTGGCTCACTCGCTGGCCACTTCGTCGAGGGTTGGGGACGAGGGGCTGGCTCGCGATGGGCGCCCATGGCCTAGCTGGCCCCCAAATCACTCTCGCATGCTGGGTAAGCAGCCCAAGCCATGCCTGCTGGGGGCTGCCAAGAAGTACCTCCCATGCTAGGGGCCCATGCCACGCTAGACACAGTGTCGAGGGGTAGGGACGAGGGGGCAGGCTCGCGATGGGCGCACGTAGCCTGGCTGACATGCCCACTGTTCCCTCACGCTGGGCAAGCAGCCCTTGTCGTGCCTGCCAGGGGCTGCCAAGGCATGCCTCCTGTGCCCAGGGTCCGTGAGACGTGGCTCGCCTGGCTCGCTCACTAGGCATTATGACGAGGGACTAGCTCGCGATGGGCGCCCGTGGCCTGGCGGGCGCGCCCGGGACGAGGGGGCTGGCTCGCGATGGGTGCCACTGGCCTTGCTAGAACACCCACCGCTACTGCACGCTGGGCACTTGGCCCATGCCTCCCATGCCCAGGGTCCGTGCGATGCGGATCTCCTAGCTCGCTCACTGGGCACTACGTCGAGGGACAGGGATAATAAGGCTGGATAGTATTGGGCGCCAGTAGCCTGGCTGGCGCACCCACCGCTACCGCACGCTGGGCCCTTGGCCTTTGCTTTGATTGCTGGGGCCATCCGAGGCTGCCCAAGGTCCATGCGATGCGGCTCCTCTGGCTCAGTCGTTGGGCACAAAATCGAGGGCTGGCATGCGATGGGTCCCCCGTGGCCCTGCCAGTGTGTCTACCACTGCCGAGAGCTGGGCAAGCAGCCCATGTCGTGCCTGCTGGGGGCTGCTGAGTCATGCCTCCATTTCCCAGGGTCCGTACGACGCGACTCTCCTGGCTTGCTTGCTGGGCACTACGTCGAGGGTCGGGGACGAGAGGGCTG
>JAJFZO010000896.1:320000-327500 GCA_021397835.1 Moringa oleifera | reverse complement strand
TAGGACTTAGACCTGTCGATGATGAGCGATGGATGTTATAGCAAAACTATGCTACATCTAACAATTCAATCCAATCTCTTTGGCTTGCAGTCACGTAGCGCCGCAATACTCCCCCAGTAAGCTATTTACCCTCTCCGTTTGACCGTCTGTCTTTAGATGGTTTGCTGTGGAGAATTTGAGTTCTGTTCCCATCATGTTTAGCAACACTATCTAGAATCTTCCCATGAATCTGGCATCTCTGTCACTCACAATGTCATTCGATACCCAAACAACTTAACAACATGTTTGAAAAACATCTCAGCGGCCATATCAGTTGGGCATGCTCGAGTAATAGGAACAAAGATAGCATACTTTGAGAACCTATCAACAATCACCATTATAGCGGATAGTTCCTTTCCTTTTGAGAAGCCCACAATGAAATCCATCAACACTGACTCTCATGGGTGTTTCGGAATAGGCAAGGGTTGGAGCAAACCCGCCTCCCTCCTTTTATCCGTTTTATCCTGTTGGCACACTAAGCATGTGCGAACATAGGCCTCCACATCTTCCATTAATCTCGAGCCAGTAATAGGCTCTTATCAGTAGTGCGAGCATCCTCTCGACACTCGGGTGACCTGCCCATAGCGGGTCATGGGTTTCCCTCAGCAACTGTTTCTGAAGTCCTCCAGACTTAGGCACAAATAGTCTGTCTCTTCGAGCATATAACAAATCATCCTTGATCCAGTATTTTCGGATCAAGCCTTTGCTCACCTCTTCCATGAGTTGGGCATACTCGGTATCTTCCTCAGCCACCGATCTTATTTGCTCGAGTAAGTCACTCTAGACACCCATTAGAGTAGCCACATAAGTATGCACTTTTACGCGGCTTAATGCATCAGCAACAATGTTTTGTTTGCCTCGTTTGTGTTCCCACATAAAATCAAACTTCGCCATAAGCTCTTGACATCTTTCTTGTTTCGAAGATAGCTTTTTTTATGAGCGAAAATAGGTATTAACAACATTGTCAGTAATTACCTTAAATTTTGTCCCAAGCAAATAATGCCAACGTGTCCCTAGGCAATGGAAAACAACCGTTATCTCCTTTTCATGAGTCGAATAACACTGCTCTGCATCCTTTAGTTTTTGACTCTCGAATGCCACGGGATGGTCATTCTACACCAACACACCCCCGATTGCTTGATCAGAAGCGTCTATGACTACTTCCAATGGCTCTTCAAAGTTTGATAGGGACAGTACTGGTTCTGAGGCTACTGTCTGTTTTAATCCCTCGAAAGCCTTGTTGCATTCATCGATCCACACCCATGGGCTATCTTTAGCAAGTCCATCAAAGGGTTGCTCTTGCTCGAATATCCTTTGATGAACCATCTGTAATAGGTAGCAAGTGCATTGGTTAGCCCGAAGGGCATCACCATGAACTCATAAGAGTCGTACTTATGATGCATGCAGTTTTTGCTCCGTCCCCCTCAGCTATTCTGACTTACCAGTATCCCGACCGCAAGTCCAGCTTTGTAAAGTACTTGGCCCTTGATAACTGATCAAATAAGTTAGAAACGTTTGGCACTAAATATTTGTTCTTTATCGTTACCTTGTTTAATGCTCAGTAATCAACACACATTCTCAGTGAGCCATCTTGTTTTCGCTGGAATAGCACAGGGGCTCGATAAAGGGCCTTCGAGGTTAAATGAAACCCGCTTTCAACAGCTCGTCTAGTTGCTTTCGTAGTTCGGCTAGTTCCGACGGGGGCATTCGATATGGTGCTTTAGCAGGGGGTCTAGCACCCAAAAGTAAATTGATCATATGATCAAGATTCCTCCTCGAAGGCAATGTCTTGGGGATCTCCGATGGCATCATGTCGCTGAATTCCCTCAACACTTCAACGATCTTGTCAGACACCTCTACAACCTGATTTGGTTTTGCCTCAAATAGTGCTGCCACCATCGTCACTTCACCCTTCCGCTATCCTAACTTAAGTTGTTTTGCAGATTACAACCCAATATGTTTCTTATCTGTCGAAAGCTCTCTTGCTGCTTCGGTTCTGATTAGCTCAGGGCTCACTAATCAGCCATGAGTAGTCCACCTAAGTAGGGCATCACTGATCACTTGGTTTGTCTGAATAATTCTAGACCCAAGATAACATCAAAGTCATCTAACTGAGTCATCATGAAGTTGGACGTACCTTCCCATTCGCCTACTTCGAGGGTCGTAGCAGCAGCTCCACATACTGCCTTCGTCTCAGCATTCACTGCTTTGAACTTGATCGAGGCTGGAGAAAGCTTAAGCCTGAGCTTTCCTACTTCTTTTTCCATGATGAAATTGTTGGTAGCTCCCGTATCCAACATTGCCATTGCATCCTTCCCGTTTACCTTCACCGGGACATAGATCAACCCTTTCTGCAAGTTCTTGGGTGTGATCGCATTCAGTAACTAGATTGGATTCACTCGAGCTGTGGCATTCCCTTCCTTTTCCCCGGAGGAATCCTTTTCTGCGATGAGCGCCACTAACTTCTCCTTGCAAGGACAGTCGCGTGCTCTATGTGGCCCGTTGCATAAGAAGCAACCCCCTTGGTCCACATTCTTTCCCTTTCCTTTCAAAAGGGATGAGCCCCGAGGCTTGGTAGACTCAGTATTCTTCTTTTTCTTGCCCTTGCCATAGGGATTTTTCATCTCTTTTCCAGCCTTCCCTCATTTCTTGCCTTTCTTTTCAGGAGTACCACCCGCATACTTGAAATCCACCAAGCTATCCGCCACGAAAAATGCTGAGGGCAAGTCTTTGACACCTTGCCGCCTCAGTTTTGCTTGAGCCCATGGCTGCAAGCCTGATAGGAAGTTAAACAACCTATCCTTCTCTGACATGTTCTTGATGTCTAGCATCAGTGAACTGAATTCCTTGACAAAGTCACGCACTGAACCTGTGTGCTTCAGGCGTTTTAGTTGTTCCCTAGCCATAAACGAGGTGTTGCGTGGCAGGAATTGCTCCTTTAATTCCCTTTTGAGTGCCTCCTATGAATCAATGCTAAACCTTCCTATGATAGTGTCATCCTACATACGGGTGCGCCACCACAACTTAGCATTACCAGATAAGTACATGTATGTGATCATTACCTGGTCATTTTCGGGTACTCTAGCAGCTTTGAAGTACTACTTCATATCCCACAAGAAGTTCTCCAACTCCTTGGCATTCCTCTCTTCGGAGAACGGCTTTGGTTCTGGCACCTTCAGCTTAGCCATAGTAGAGTCTGCCCCAACTGTAAGGGTGTGGGGAGCCTTTTTCAGCAACCCGATCTTGGTCTCAAGGCTCTTCATGGTTTCCTTGAGGTTTTTGATGTCCTCTTCCATCGAGGATTATTGCTCGAAGATTTTCTCCATCAACTCAGCTAGTGTGCATGTTGATCCCTCCGTCATTGTACCAACTATCTCTTCCAACCGAGCAACATGCTCTCGCATTAACTCACTCCCTCCTGGCATGAAGCCTAGGCAATGATAAGATTAACCATGAGTTTGAGAGAAAGTGGTGACCGAAACTGCGCCCTGATACCAAACTGTCACACCATCGGTTACGGAATCAGCTTAACTCTAGTGTGATGGCGCTAGATGCATCCACTTAACCAGCACAACTTTCTAAGCCCATGCCAAAAGAAGAATAAGAGCCAACAATGCAAAATGCAAAGTAAGAAGACGATATTACAAGAACTATTTCTCAATCGTTATTGAAAATAAAGGAACTCTGTACAAAAGAAGGGTCTCTCTCTAAGAGCACTAAAAGCCTCTAGCTACCCACACACTTGAGTTTGTATTACTCGATGTGTTTACAACTGAACCCAAGCCTTTTTTGATACTAGTTGAGGAGCGTCCTACCTAAACACTCTCTCTTAGTTATCCAATATTTTTCGGATGGGCCACCCAATCTTGATCATGAATCTTTATCTCATTGAGGCTTATCTTCAAAGTTTGGATAGCATCGTTCTCTTGCAAGGACTCTCTTTGAGTCAAGGATCTCATCTCCTTTGAAGTCCTCTCTAAGCCTTCTTCTCTGCTTTCAACCGGTTAGGATAGGCGTGAGGAGGTGGTTTTTGTTCAGGACTCTTTTCGAGCCTTATCTCCCTTGGCTTTCAAGATAGACATCTCTTTCTTATCCTTCTATCACCTTGATCCTCCTCTAGCCAGTAGCCATATCCTTTCTTTGTGGAATATCTTTGCTTGCTGGACTTTCCATCCATGCCAAGCTGGGTTCCTGGATTTTGCCCTGTGTTCCCTTCGCTGGACATATTTGCACCATCATATGTTAGTGCTTCCTTGAGGCATCTCTGCTGCTTTCCCCTTAAGCGAGCTTATGGATCTGTTTGTGTGCTTCATCCCTTGCTTCACAATGTTCCTAACTCACCATCGAATCTCCTCACTGTAAGTATGAAACTCGATTTCTCACTAAGTCTCCTGCATTCGTTTTCATATCTAACTCATGCATTTTGGCCTTGCTAATGTGGTCCTCCATACTTGTAGGTCTAGGCATGGAGCAAGACTCACCATGCCTATGCCTTAGCACCCAGATTCAAGGGTCTAACATTAGGCAACTATACTATCATCAAAAGTTAATAGGGTATAAATCTGAATGATGCGTCGCCGGCACGATGGCCTTGCGATCCGTCGAGTTATCATCAATCATCAGAGCAACAGGCAAAGCCTGTGTTGACCTTTTATCTAATAAATGCATCCCTTCCAAAAGTCGAGGTTTCTTGCACGTATTAGCTCTAGAATTACTATGTTTATCCGAGTAGTAGGTACCATCAAACAAACTATAACTAATTTAATGAGCCATTCGCAGTTTTACTGTCTGAATTAGTTCATACTTACACATGCATGGCTTAATCTTTGAGACAAGCATATGACTACTGGCAGGATCAACCAGATAGCATCCTTCGAGACACCACACCAACTAGGACCGGAGTGTGCCACAAGGCTCGCTGAGGCCAAAGCTGTCGCGGTCATCGTTCAAAATCGATGGGACGTGGGACAAATGCTTTCGCTTGGACAGGTAAAGGCCGAGGCCACCCCTGTCGCAACACTTTTCGCACTCGGGGGGATGACTGAGTGCCCGTGTGCCAAAGCAACCGCATGCCAAAGCAAGTCGCACTTGGAGCATGAGGCCCAGCTTAGCTTTCCACCCATGCCCGCAAGGGACATGGTGCAAAGACAACCGACTCAAATCATCGAATTTCATTTGTGAAGGCACGCAACACAAGGTCCAGATGTCTCCCACGAAAAGCCAACGTATGGCTCGTGGTCGAGCTTGAAGCGACGTGCTAGCAGACAGTTCGATGTGGGAGCATAGAGCCTGCCAATGTGCACGACTAGATCACCACTCTCATGTTGCACGTACAAATAGGCAGCAACAGCACCAAATGAGCTGCAAGCCGACAAGCAAAAGGCCCATCGATCATGCAGGTTGTCATGTGCTGCCACACCCAAGACGCTAAGCAAGGGACAATTCTTCGATTGCAAGGGACCATCGATAAGGCCTTGGCAGTGGGGGTGTCACGTGGTGCTCAGGCTGGCCGTGTGGCTCGCTCGATGTTAACGATCGACGATCGTGTCATCGATCACGCTGCGCAACGAGTCCGCTTCGGCAAACCTGAGCATCGGGATCCAACCCCGCGTCTGTCACCTCAAGGGCCCGCAATGAAGCACTCCGCATGCTCCAAATCCCCCTAGTGATTTAGCCCTCGCATAGCATGCATCATCATTAGCTTCGCCACCCACATTATTGTGCTTGTCTAGCTATATCCGAGCTCATTATCCCATGATTTAGCGGATTTTGTTTCCCATATTTTTCCCACCGATGAGGCCTTGGCAGTAGGGGTGTCATGTTGTGCCTAGGCTGGCCGCGTGGCTCACTCGATGCTAACGGCTAACGATCGTGTCGTCGATTTCGCTGCGCAATGAGTCTGCCTAGGCAAGCCTGAGCATGCTCAAAATCCCCCCAGTGATTTAGCCCTCGCGTAGCATGCATCATCATTAGCTTCGCCGCCCACACTGTCGAGCTTGTCTAGCCACATCACAGCTCATTATCCCATGATTTAGCAGATTTTGTTTCCCATGTTTTCCCCACTCTGTTGGCTATTGATCGGGCATCCCACACTCTTCGGCCAACGTCGCCGACCGCCTGCTTGCCGGCGGTGGTGGCTGCCTGCCGGCGGTGGTGGCCGCCACAGCCACGCACCACCGGCTGGATGGGCAAGGCAGCAAAGCCCTGTCCATGCCATGCGCGTTGGGTTCCCTAAGCCCTGCCTGCCCATGTGGGATGGGCACGGGGGTGCACGCATTGCCCGTTGGCACTCAGGAAGCTAGGTGACCACCTCCCCCCTAAAGACTCTTAAATGAAATTTCACTCCCGGTAGGAGGAAACATCAATATGTTTGAGCCGTCATAATGGGTTTAAAAAATTATTTACTTGAAATTTTGAGCTGAAATTTTGTACATAAATGGATAATAATCATATCTACCATTACAAAAAATTTCATAATTTTCTGGGTACTAAATTTTTTAATGAATTTTCTACAGCCGAAAATTGAAGAAATCATCAAAAATAGCCCATGAGTCAAAATGATCCCAAACATCAGGAGCAGACTCCTCATGAATTACACGATTTATTTGGTTTATTTCGGGACCATTTTCGTGAAGAAAAGACCGTCAATTCACACCGATTTCCCAACTAGGCATTGCAGCCAGTAGGCTGGGGCATCTGTGCCTCTGCCTGGCCCAGGGTGCTTGCTGGCTGCCCTGTCCAGCGCACCTCCAGCCACCCCATGGCTGCCCGCAGCGTCCATCACAGCCAGGGGACACGACCAAGCCCAGCTTGCCCATAAAATCAACGCCCACAGCACATGCCGAGCCTCACAACATACTCGCGGCTGGCTCGCGTGAGGTGCCCCTGGCAAGGCTGGTGCCGTGCCAGCTGGGGACTGCTGTGGCACCCCTGGCTCACACGCTGGGCACCATTTCGAGGGGCAGGGGCGAGGGGGCCAGCTCGGGATAGGCGCCCGAGGCCTGGCTAGGGCGCCCACCGATGCCACATGCTGGGCTAGTCGCCCATGCCATGCAAGCTGGGGGTTGCCGAGGCATGCCTCTTGAGCTTAGGGGCCATGCGAGGTAGTTCCCTGGGTCGCTCGCTAGGCACCATATTGAGGGGCAGGGACAAGGAGGCTGGCTCGCGATGGGCGCCCATGGCCTGGCCGGTGCGCCCAAAGCTGCCGCACGGTGGGCAAGCCGCCCAAACTGTGCCTGCTGGGGGCTGCCGAGGCATGCCTCCCATGCCCAGGGTCCATGCGATGCGGCTCCCCTGGATTGCTCGCTGGGCACCATGTCAAGGGGCAGGGACGAGGGGGCTAGTTCATGATGGGCACCCGTGGCCTGCCTTGTGCGTCCACCGCTACTGCACGCTGGGCAAGCTGCCCAGGCTGTGCCTGCTGGAGGCTGCTGAGGCATGCCTCCCCTGCCTAGGGTCCAT
>JAJFZO010000896.1:217500-315000 GCA_021397835.1 Moringa oleifera | reverse complement strand
GATGAACCACCTTGTAGCCATTCCACATCCGACCAAGGTGCATCACCGGCCCCCATCAGTTTCCCTCCCGACAATTTCAAGCACTCTTTGACTCTTTTCTCAAAGTCCTTTTCATCTTCCCCTCGCGGTACTTGTTCCCTATCTGTTTCTCGCTCGTATTTCGCCTTTGACAGAATTTACCAACCTATTGGGGCTGCATCCCCCAACAACCTGACTCGTCGATAGCGCCTTGTGGTGCGACAGGGTCCGGGCGAGACGGGGCTTTCACCCCTTTCCAGGGGACTTAGGCCCCGGCCTGTCGCTGAGGATGTTTCTCTAGACTATAATTCATGCGCCAAGCGCGTAAGATTTTCAAGCTGGGCTTTTCCTGGTTCGCTCATTGTTACTAGGAGAATCCTTGTTAGCTTCTTTTCCTTCGCTTATTGATATGCTTAAACTAAGTGGGTGGTCTTGCCTACCTTGAGGTCACATTTTGATCGATCGATCGTTTGGTCTGTGAGCCGCGAGTGAGCGACGCGCGCACGAGGGAGCACGAGGCTATTTCTACCACCGCCAAGCTGTGACGTGGCATCACTCGAGGCTTTTTTTTTAGGCTAACTGCGAGCCAAATCCGCATGAGAGGCCAACATTCGCCCCGCAATGGTCCCTCCCCTCCCCGAAGGGATGCGCAGGGGGGAGGGGGCTGGGCCCGACGGTGCTCGATACCCAGGTAAACGTGCCCTCAACTTGATGGTTTTGGGCGTAACTTACGTTCAAAGACTCGATGGTTCACGGGATTCTGCAATTCACACCAAGTATCATATTTCACTATGTTCTTCATCGATGTGAGAGCCAAGATATCCATTGTCAAGAGTCATTTTAGACATTGTTTAGGGACGACATGACCGCCAGCCAAGCACTGAGATCAGGGCGACTGGGGCATGCTTTTTCATTCGAGTTCCTTGGCGCATCCTATGCTGTGGATTTTGTTTTTGCGTGCGACGAGGGGCATGGGCGAGAGCCCTTGCACCCTTACCGCGCGAGGTGGGATGAAGGTCTCGAGAGCCCTCCGCCTCGCTGGTGTGTTTACAATGTGTTCGTGGGTTGTTTCGCTGAGTGACTTTTCGACAATGATCATTCTGTAGGTTCACCTACAAAAACCTTGTTACGACTTCCCCTTCCTCTAAATGATAAGGTTCAGTAGACTTCTCGCGATGTTGTGAGTGATGAACCACCCATGTCGCTGCGATTCGAACACTTCACCGGACCATTAAATCTATAGGAGCGACGGGCGGTGTGTACAAAGTTTAGGGACATAGTCAACACGAGCTGATGACTTGTGCTTACTAGGAATTCCTCGTTAAAGACAAACAATTGCAATGATTTATCCCCATCACGATGAAATTTCAAAGATTACCCGGGCTTGTCGGCCAAGGCTATAAACTCATTCGATACAATAGTGTAGCGTGCGTGCAGCCTAGAACATCTAAGGGCATCATAAAACTGTTATTGCCTCAAACTTTATTAGCCTAAGCGGCTATAGTCCCTCTAAGAAGCCGATCGTGAAGGGTCACTTCCATGTAGCTAGTTAGTAGGTTGAGGTCTCGTTCGTTAACAGAATTAACTAGACAAACCGTTCCACCAACTAAGAACGGCCATGCATTACGACCCATAGAATCAAGAAAGAGCTCTCAGTCTATCAATCCTTACAATGTCTAGACCTGGTAAGTTTCCCCGTGTTGAGTCAAATTAAGCCGCGGGCTTCGCTCCTGGTGGTGCCCTTCCATCAATTCCTTTAAGTTTCAGCCTTACGATCATACTCCCCCCGTAACCCAAAGACTTTGATTTCTCATGAGGTGCCAGTGGAGTCCTAAAAGCAACATCCGTTGATCCCTGGTCAGCATCGTTTATCGTTGAGACTAGGACGGTATCTGATCGTCTTCGAGCTCCCAACTTTCATTCTTGATTAATGAAAACATCCTTGGCAAATACTTTCGGAGTTGTCCGTCTTTCATAAATCCAATAATTTCACCTCTGATTATGAAATACGAATGCCGCCGATTGTCCCTGTTAATCATTACTCAGATCCCAAAGGCCGACAGAATAGGATCAAAATCCTATGATGTTATCCCATGCTAATGTATTCAAAGTGTAGGCTTCCTCTGAGCATTCTAATTTCTTCAAAGTAACAGCACCGGAGGCATGATCCGGCCAATTAAGGCCAGGAGCGCATCGTCGGCAGTAGGGACGAGCCAACCGGTGCACACCGTAAGCGGATCAATCGAACCATCCCAAGGTCCAACTACAAGTTTTTCAACTGCAACAACTTAAATATACGCTATTGGAGCTGGAATTACCGCGGCTGCTAGTACCATACTTGCCCTCCAATGGATCCTCGTTAAGGGATTTAAATTGTACTCGTTCCAATTACTAAACTTGAAGAGCCCAGTACTGTCATTTATTATCACTACCTCCCCATGTCAGCACTGGGTAATTTGCACGCCTACTACCTTCTTGGATGTGATAGCTATTTCTCAAGCTCCCTCTCTAGAATCAAACCCCAATTCTCCGTCACCCATCACCACCATAGTAGGTGTCACATCGTCAGTTGTGAGATCAGCGCAACTGTAGTGTGATGGCACTAGATGCGTGCACCTAACCAACCCAACTTTTTAAGCCCATGCCAAAAGACGCGGCTCCCCTGGTCTCGCTCGCTGGGCACCATGTCGAGGGACAGGGACGAGGGGGTTGGCTCACGATGAGTGCCTGTGGTCTGGCTGGTGCGCCCACAGCTGTCGCACGCTAGGCAAGTAGCCCATGACGTGCCTGCTGGGGGCTACCGAGGAATCCCACCAATGCCCAGTGTCCGTGCAACACGGCTCCCCTGGCTCCCTCGCTGGGCACCATGTCAAGGGAAAGGGACGTGGGGGCTAGTACACGATGGG
This sequence comes from Moringa oleifera, assembly GCA_021397835.1. NCBI lineage: Eukaryota > Viridiplantae > Streptophyta > Magnoliopsida > Brassicales > Moringaceae > Moringa > Moringa oleifera. The sequence continues at coordinate 312,076 of JAJFZO010000896.1, read as the reverse complement.
TGCCTGTGGCCTGGCTAGCGTGCCCACTACTGCCGCACACTGGGCAAGCAACCCATGCCATGCCTACTAAGGGCTGCTGAGGCATGCCTCTCGTGCCCAGGGTCCGTGGGACGAGGGGGCTGGCTCGCGATGAACGACCGCTGCCTGGCTAGCGCACCCACTGCTGTAGCACGCTGGGCAAGCAGCCCATGCCATGCCTGCTAGGGGCTGCCGGGGCATGCCTCCCATGCCTAGGGTCCGTGTGACGCGGCTTCACTGGCTCGCTCGCTAGGCAGTAAGTCAAGGGGCAGAGACGAGGGGGCTGGCTCGCGATTGGTGCCCGTGGCCTGGCTAGTGTGCCCACCGCTACCGTATGCTAGGCAAGCAGACCATGCCGTGCCTGTTGGGGGCTGCCGAGGCATGCCTCCCATGCCCAAGGTCCGTGCGATGCGGCTCCATTCGCTTGCTCACTGGGCACCATGTCGAGGGTCAGGGACGACGGGGCTGGCAAGTGATGGGCGCTAGTGGCCTGGCTGGTGCTCCCACCGCTACAGCAAGCTGCCCATGCCGTGCCTGCTGGGGGCTGCGGAGGCATGCCTTTCGTGTCCAGTGTTCGTATGATGCAGCTCCCCTGGCTCACTCATTGGGAAGTACTTTGCCTAGGGACAGCATCAAGGGACAAGTTTGTGTTAGATATATATTTTTTTTGTTGGAGTAACACTTGATTCCCCATTGGTTCCCGATATGTTTCCAAGTGTTTTTCCCTTGTGTTTCTCATTCTCTACAAGCCCAAAGGACTCTCCATGAGTCAAGGATATTTGGATAGCATCCTTCTCATGTAAGGACTCTCCTTGAGTCAAGGATCTCATCTCCGTTGAAGTCTTCTCCAAGCCTTCTTATCTGCTTTCAATCGATTTGGATATGCTTGAGGAGGTGATTCCCGTTCAGGACTCTTCTCGAGCCTTATCTCCCTTGGCTTTTGGGATAGAAATCTTTTTCTTATCCTTCTATTGCCTTGACCGTCCTCTAGCCAATAGCCATATCCTTTCTTTGTGGAATATCTTCGCTTGCGGGACTTTCCATCCATGCCAAGTTGGGTTCCTGAAATCTACCCTCTATTCCCGTCACTGGACATATTCGCACCAGTATGTGTTGGTGCTTGCTTGGGGCATCTCTGCCGCTTTCCCCTTAAGCGGGCTTGTGGGTCTGTTTGTGTGCTTCATCCATCGCTCCACAACGTTCCTAGCCCATCAGCGTACCTCGCCACTATGAGTACGAAACTCTATTTCTCACCAAGTCTCTCACATTCATTCCCATATCTAACTCATCCATTTTTGCCTTTCTAGCATGGTCCTCCACACTTGTAGGTTCGAGCATGGAGCAAGACTTACCATGCCTATGCCTTGGCACTTAAATTCAAGGATCTGACAGTAGGCAACTATCCTACCATCGAAATTTGATAGGGTAGAAATTTGAATGATGCGTCACCGGCATGATGGCCTTGCGATCTATCAAGTTATCATGAATCATCAGAGCAATGGGCGAAGCCCACGTCCACCTTTTATCTAATAAATGCGCCCTTTCCAGAAGTTGAGGTTTTTTGCACGTATTAGCTCTAGAATTACTACGGTTACCCGAGTAGTAGGTACCATGAAACAAACTATAACTGATCTAATGAGCCATTCGCAGTTTCACAGTCTGAGTTAGTTCATACTTACGCATGCATGGCTTAATCTTTGAGACAAGCATATGACTACTGGGAGGATCAACTAGGTAGCATCCTTCGAGACACTGCGCCAACTAGGACGGAAGCGTGCCGCAAGGTTGGCTGAGGCCAAAGCTGTCGCGGTCGTCATTTAAAATCGATGGGACGTGGGACAAATGCTTTCGCTTGGACAGACAGAGGCCGAGGCCACTCCTGTGGCAATAGTTTTTGCATCCAAGGGGACGACCGAGTGCTCGTGTGCCAAAGCAGCTACATGCCGAAGCAAGCCATGCTTGGAACACGAGGCCCGGCTTAGGTTTCCACCCATTCCTGCAAGGGACATATTGGGAAGGCAACTGACTCGAATCATTGAATTTCGTTTGTGAAGGCACGCAACACAGAGTCCCAATGTCACCCACGAAAAGCCAACGTACGGCTCGGGGTTGAGCTTGAAGCGACATGCTAGCTGACAGTTTGATGCGGGAGCATGAAGCCTGCCAATGCGCATGACTAGATCACCACTCACAAGTCGCACATACAAATGGGCAGCAACAGCACCAAACGAGTTGCAATCCGACGAGCGAAAGGCCCATCAATCATGCAGGTCCTCGAGTGCTGCCGCACCCAAGCCGCTAAGTGCGAAATTGTTTCAATAGCGAAGGACGATTCTTCGATGGCAAGGGACCATCGATGAGGCCTTGGCAGAAGGGGTGTCACGCGGTGCCTAGGCTGGCCGTGTGGCTCACTCGATGCTAACGGCCAATGATCGTGTCGTCAATCGCGCTGCACAATGAGTCCACCTTAGCAAGCCTGAGCATCGGGATCCAACCCCGCGTCTACCTCCTCGAGGGCCTGTGATGATGCTCTCCGCATGCTCAAAATTTCCCTAGCGATTTGGCTCTCGCATAGCATGCATCATCGTTAGCTTCGCCGCCCACACCGTCGAGCTTGTCTAGCCACATCCCAGCTCATTATCCCATGATTTTTCTTGTTTCTTTGCCCACAATTTAACGGATTTCATTTCCCACATTTTCCTCACTCCTTTGGCTACTGATCAAGCATCCCACACTCTTCGGCCGATGTCGCTAGCTGCATGCCTGCTGGCGATTGTGGCTGCCACAGCCATGTACCATCGGTTGGATGGGCAAGGTAGCAAGCCACCCTGCCCATGCCATGCACGCTGGGTTCCCCAAGCCCAGCGCCTGCCCATGTGGGATGGGTAGGGGGGAGCACACATGGCCCGTTGGCACCCAGCGGGTTAGGTGACCACTTCCCCCCTAAAGAGTCTTAAATGAATTTCACTCCTGGCAGGAGGAAACATCAATATGTTTGATCCGTCATCATGGGTCTAAAAAATTATTTATTTAGAATTTGGAGCTGAAATTTTGTACCTAAATGGAGAATAATCATATCTACCACCAAAAAAAATTTCAGGGGCGGTCTAAAAAAATTGTTTCAATGAATTTTCTACAGCTGACAATTGAAAAAATCATCAAAATTTGCCTGTGAGTCAAAATGATCCCAAACTTCAGGGGCAGACTCCTCATGAATTACACGATTTATTTGAGTCATTTTGGGACCAATTCCATGTTGAAAAGACCATCAATTCACACCAATTTCGCAACTGGGCATTGTGGCCAGCAGGCTGGGGCAACTGTGTCTCTGCCTCGCCCAGGGTGCATGCTGGCTGCCCTACCCAGTGCACCTCTAGCCACCCCATGGCTGCCCTTAGGGTCCATCACAGCCAGGGGACACGGCCAAGCCCAGCTTGCCCATGAAATCAACGCCCATAGCACGTGCTGAGCCTCATAGCATGCTCGTGGCTGGCTCATGTGCCTGCTGGGGACTGCTGTGGCACCCCTGGCTCACATGCTGGTCACCATGTTGAAGGGCAGGGACTAAGGGGCTGGCTCATGATGGGGGCCCATGGCTTGGCTAGCGCGACCACCACTGCCGCACGTTGGGCAAGCAGCCCGTGCCGTGCCTGTTGGGGGCTGCCGAGGCAAGCCTCCCAGGACCAAGGACCATGCGATGCGGCTCCCCTGGCTCACTCACTGGGCACTACATCGAGGATCAGGGATGAGGGGGCTGGCTCGCGATGGGCGCCCATGGCCTTGCTGGCGCGCCTACGGCTGCTGCACGCTGGGCAAGCAGCCCATGCCGTGCTTACAAGGGGCCATCGAGGCATGCCTCCCGTGCCCAGGGTCCCTACAACGTGGCTACCCTGGCTCCTTATTGGGCACCATGTCGAGGGGTAGGGACGAGGGGGCTGGCTCGCGATGGGCGCCCGTGGCCTCGTTGGAGCGACCATTGCTGCAGCACGTTGGGCAAGCAGTCCATACCATGCCTACTGCGGGTTGCCGAGGCATGCTTCCCGTGCCCAGGGATCGTGCGATGCAGCTCCCATGGCTCATTCGCTGGGCACCATGTCGAGGGGCAGGGACGAGGGGGCTGGCTCGTGATGGGCGCCAATGGCCTGGTTGGTGCGGCCACCACTGCCGCACGCTGGGCAAGAAGCCCATGCCATGCCTGCTGGGGGCTGCCGAGGCATGCCTTCCGAGACCAGGGACCATGTGACGCGGCTCCCCTGGCTCGCTCGCTGGGCACTACGTCGAGGGTCGGGACGAGGGGGCTGGCTCGCGATGGGCGCCCGTGGCCTGGCTGGAGTGACCACCGCTGCCGCACGCTGCGCAAGCAGCCCATGCCGTGCCTGCTGGGGGCTGCTGAGGCATGCCTCCCGTGCCCAAGGTTTGTGTGATGCAGCTCCCCTGGCTCATTCGCTGGGCACCATGTCAAGGTTCAGGGACGAGGGGGCTGGCTCGGGATGGGCGCCCAAGGCCTGGTTGGCGCAGCTACCACTGCCACACGCTGGGCAAGCAGCCCATGCTGTACCTGTTGGGGGCAGCCAAGGCATGCCACCCACTACCAAGGACCATGCGACGCAGCTCCGCTGGCTCGCTCGTTGGGCACTACGTCGGGGGTCAGGGACGAGGGGGCTGGCTCGCGATGGTCGCCCGTGCCCTGGCTGGCGCGCCCACTGTTGCCGCACGCTGGGTAAGCAGCCCATGCCGTGCCTGCTGAAGACTGTCGAGGCATGCCTCCCATGCCCAGGGTCCCTACGATGCAGCTGCCATGGCTCTGAGCTGGGCACCATGTCGAGGGGCAGAGGCGAGGTGGCTGGCTAGCGATGGGCGCCCGTGGCCTGGCTGGCGCGGCCACCCCTGTCGCACGCTGGCAGGCAGGCCATGCCACGCATGCTGGGGGCTGCCGAGGCATGCCTCCCGTGCCCAGGGTTTGTGTGATGCAGCTCCCCTGGCTCACTCGTTGGGCACCATGTCAAGGGGCAGGGACGAGGGGGCTAGCTTGCGATGCGTGCCTATGGCCTGGTTGGTGCGGCCACCACTGCTGCACGCTGGGCAAGCAGCCCATGCCGTGCCTGCTGGGGGCTGCCAAGGCATGCCTCCTAGGACCAGGGACCATGTGACGCGGCTCCCCTAGCTCGCTCGCTGGGCACAATGTCGGGGGTCAGGGACGAGGGGGCTGGCTCGCGGTGGGCGCCTCTGGCCAGGCTGGCAAGCCCACCGCTGCCGTATGCTGGGCAAACAGCCCATGCTATGCCTGCTGGGGGCTGCCGAGGCATGCTTCCCGTGTCCAGTGTCCATGCGACGCGGATCCCATGGCTCACTTGCTAGGCACGATGCAGAGGGGCAGGGATAACGGGACTGGCTCGCGATGGGTGCCTGTGCCCTGGCTGGTATGCCCACGGCTGCCGCACGCTGGGCAGGCAGCCCATGTTGTACCAGCGGTGGGCTACGAGGCACACTTCCTGTCCCCAGGGTCCATGCGACACAACTCTCCTGGCTCGCTCGCTGGGCTCCATGTCGAGGGGCAGGGACGAGGGGGCTGGCTCACGATGGGCACCTGTGGCCTGGCTGGAGTGCCCACCGCTGCCGCACGCTGGGCAAGCAGCCCATACCATGCCTACTGGGGGCTGCCAAGGCATGCACCCCGTACCCAAGGTCTGTGCGACGCAATGAGTGCCCGTGGCCTGGTTTGGGCACCCACCGCTGCCGCACGCTAGGCAAGCAGCCCATGCCATGCCTTCTGGGGGCTGCCAAGGCATGCCTCCCATGCCCTGGGTTCATGCAATGCAGCTCCCCTGGCTCGCTGGTTAGGCACCATGTAAAGGGTCAGGGACGGGGGGGCTCGCAAGAGATGGGCAGCAGTGGCCTGGCTGGAGTGGCCACCACCGCAACAAGCTGGGCAAGCAGCGCATGCCGTGCCTGCTGGGGGCTGCCAAGGCATCCCTCTCAAGCCCAGGGTCTGTGCGACATGGCTACCCTAGCTTGCTCACTGGGCACCATGTCGAGGGGCAAAAGTGAGGCGGCTGGCTCGCGATGGGCGCTCGTGGCCTGGTTTTTGCGCCTCCCACTGGGCAGGCAGCCTATGCCGTGCGTGTTGGGGGCTGTCAAGGCATGCCTCCCATGCCCAGAGTCTGTGCGACGCGGTTCCCCTAGCTCGCTCGCTGGGCACCATGTTGAGGGGCAGGGACGAGGGGGTCGGCTCGCGTGGCCTGGCCGATGCACCCACAGCTGCCGTACGCTGGGCAAGCAGCCCATGCCATGCCTGCTGGGGGCTGCCGAGGCATGCCTCCCATTGCCATGGTCCATGTGACGTGGCTCCCATTGATCACTCGCTGGGCACCATGTTGAGGGGCAGGGACGAGGGGCGGGCTCATGATGAGGCCCGGTGGCATGGCTGACGCACCCACCACTGCGGCACACTGGGCAAGCAGCCCATGCCGTGCCTGCTAGGGGCTTCTAAGGCATGCCTCCCATGCCCAGGCCCCGTGCACCATGGCTCCCCTGGATCACTCACTTGGCCTCATGTCGAGGGGCAGGGACGACGGGTCTGGCTCGCGATAGGCGCCCATGGCCAGGCTGGCGTGCCCACTACTGCCTCACGTTGCACAAGCAGCCCATGCCATGCCCGCTGGGGGCTGTTTAGGCATGCCTCCCATGCCCAGTGTCCATGCGATGTGGCTCCCCTGGCTTGCTCATTGGGCACCTTATCGAGGGTCAGAGACAGGGGTGCTCGCAAGAGATGGGCTCTAGTGGCCTGGCTGCATGCCCACCGCTGCTGCACACTGGGAAAGCAGCCCATGCCGTGCCCGCTGGGGGCTCCTAGGCATGCCTCCCATGCCCAGGGTCTGTGCGACGCAGCTCTCCTAGCTCGCTTGCTAGGTACCTTGTCGAGGGGCAGGGACTAGTTGGTTGGCTCGCGATGGGCGCCCGTGGCCTGCCTTGTGCGCCCGCCTCTGCCACAGACTGGGCAAGCAGCCCATGCCGTGTCTACCAGGGATTGCCTAGGCAAGCCTCTCGTGCCTAGGGTCTGAGCAACTTGGCTTCCCTGGCTCGCTCGCTAGGCACCATGTCGAGGGGCAGGAGCGAGGGGGCTGCCTCGTGATGGGTGCCCGTGGCCTCGCTGGCGCAGCCGCCGCTGCCACACGCTGGGCAACTAGCCCATGCCATGCCTGCTTGGGGCTGTCTAGGCATGCCTCCCGTGCCCAGGGTCCATGTGACGTGGCTCCCCTTGATCGGTCGCTGGGCACCATGTCGAGGGGCAGGGATGAGGGGCCAGCTCGCGATGGGCGCCCATGGCCTGGTTGGCGCATACACCGCTGCTGCAAACTGGGCAAGCAGCCCATGTCGTGCCCTCTGGGGGCTGCCTAGGCATGCATGCCATGCCTTGTGTCCGGGTGATGCAGGTCACCTGGCGCGCTTGCTTGGCACCATTTAGAGGGTCAGGGACCGGGAGCTCTTACTCGATGGGCGCCAGTGGACTTGCTAGCGCGCCCACTGCTGCCGCACGCTAGCAAGCAGCCCATGCCGTGCCTATCGGGGGCTTCCAAGGCATGCCTCCCATGCCCAGGATCTGTAGGACACTGCTCCCCTGGCTCATTCACTAGGTACCATGTCGAGGGGCAGGGGCTAGGGGCCTGGCTCGCGATGGGCGCCTGTGGCCTGGCTGGCACGCCCACCGCTGCAGCACGCAGGGCAAGCTGGCCATGCCATGCCTGTTGGGGGCCACCAAGGCATGCCACTCGTGCCCATGATATATATATATATATATATATATATACATATATATATATACATATATATATATATAACGAATTACATGATTTACTTGAGTCATTTTAAAACCAATTTCGTGATGAAAAGACCACCAATTCATACCAATTTCGCAACTAGGCATTGCGGCCAACAGGCTGGTGCAATTGTGCCTCTGCTTGGCCCAGGGTGAATGCTGGCTGCCCTATCCAGTGCACCTCCAGCCACCTCATGGCTGCCTTTAGGGTCCAGCATAGCCAGGGAACACAGCCAAGCCCAGCTTCCCCATGAAAGCAACGCCCACAGCATGTGCCGAGCCTCACAGTATGCTCGCGGCAGGCTCACGTGGGGCACCCCTGGCAAGGTTGGCGCCATGTCGAGGGGTAGAGACTAGGGGGCTGGCACGCGATGGGCACCCGTGGCCTGGCTGGTGCGCCCGTCGCTGCTGCACGCTGGGTAAACAGCCCATGCCGTGCCAGCTGGGGGTTGCTGAGGCATGCCTCCTGTGCTTAGGGTCTATGCGACATGGCTCCCCTAGGCTCACTCACTAGGCACTATGTCATGGGGCAGGGACGAGGGGGCTGGCTCGTGATGGGCCCCTGTGGCCTTGCTGGCGTGCCCACCATTGCTGCACACTAGGCAAGCAGCCCATGTTGTGCCTGTTGGGGCTGCCAAGGCATGCCTCCTTGGCCCAGGGTCCATGCGACAAGGCTCCCCTGGTTCGCTCACGGGGCACAACGTTGAGGGGCAGGGACCAAAGGGCTAGCTCGCGATGGGAGTCTGTGGCCTGGCTGGCGCATCCACCACTACCACATGCTGGGCAGGCAGCCATGCCATGCCTGCTGGGGGCTTCCAAGGCATGCCTCCCATGCCTAGGGCCCGTCCAACATGGCTCCTCTAGCTCGCTCACTGGGCACGATTTCGAGGTCTAGGGTCGAGGGGCCTAGCTCCCAATGGGCGCTCGTGGCCTGGCTGGTGCGCCCACCGCTGCCGCATGCTAGGAAGCAGCCCATGCCATGCCTGCTGAGGTCTGCCAAGGCATGCCTTCTGTGCCCAGGGTCCGTACGACTTGGCTCCCCTAGCTTGCTCGCTGGGCACGATGTCGAGGGGCAGGGATGAGAGGGGTAGCTCGTGATGGGCGCCCGTGGCCTGGCTGGTGCACCCATCGCTGCCGCAAGCTGGACAAGCAGCCCATGCCATGCCTGCTTTGGGTTGCCAAGGCATGCCTCCCATTCCAAGGGTCCATGCAACGCGGCTCTCTTTGCTCACTCGTTGGGTGGCATGTCGGGCGGTAGGGACGAGGGAGCTGGCTCGCGATTAGCGCCCCTGGCCTGGTTGGTACGCCCACCGTTGCCGCACGCTGGGAAAGCAGCCCATGCTGTGCCTACTGAGGGCTCCTAGGCATGCGTCCTATGCCCAGGGTCTGTGCGACGCTACTCTCCTGGCTCGCTTGCTGGGCACCATGTCGAGGGGCGGGGACGAGGGGGCTGGCTCGTGATGAGCGCCCGTGGCCTGGCTGGTGTGCTCGCCATGGCCACTGGCTGGGCAAGCCACCCATACCGTAACTACTAGAGGCTGCCGAGACATGCCTCCCCCACCCATGGTCCATGCGACGCGGCTCCACTAGATCGATCGTAGGGCGCCATGTTGAGGGTCAGCGATGGGGAGCTCACAAGCGATTGGCGCAAGTGGCCTGGCTGGCGCCCCCACCGCTGTCGCACGATGGGGAAACTGCACATGTCGTGCCTGCTTGGGTTTGCCAAGGCATGCCTCCTTGGCCCAGGGTCCATGCAACGTGGCTCCCCTAGTTCGCTCACGGGGCACAACGCCGAGGGGCAGGGACGAGGGAGCTGGCTTGCGATGGGAGCCTGTGGCCTGGCTAGCGCATCCACCACTACCACATGCTGGGCAGGCAGCCATGCCATGCCTGCTGGGGGCTTCCAAGGCATGCCTCCCATTCCTAGGGCCCGTCCAACATGGCTCCCCTAGCTCGTTCACTGGGCACGGTTTCGAGGGCCTGGGTCGAGAGGGCTGGCTCCCAATGGGCGCTTGTGGCCTGGCTGGTGTGCCCACCGCTGCTGCACTCTAGGAAGCAGCCCATGCCGTGCCTACTGAGGGCTCCCAAGGCATGCCTCCTATGCCCAGGGTCCATGCGATGTGGCTCCCCTAGCTTGCTCGCTGGGCACGATGTCGAGGGGTAGGGATGAGGGGGCTGGCTCATGATGGGCGCTCGTGGCCTGGCTGGTGCACCAACCGCTGCCGCAAGCTGGGCAAGCAGCCCATGCCATGCTTGCTTTGGGTTGCCAAGGCATGCCTCCCATTCCCAGGGTCCATGCAATGCAGCTCTCTTTGCTCGCTTATTGGGCGGCATGTCGGGGGGTAGGGACGTGGGAGCTAGCTTGCGATTGGCGCCCCTGGCCTGGTTGGTGCACCCACCGCTGTCCCACACTGGGAAAGCAGCCCATGTTGTGCCTGCTGGGGGCTCCTAGGCATACCTGCCATGCCTAGGGTCTGTGCCACGTGGCTCTCCTGGCTCGCTCGCTAGGCACCATGTCGAGGGGCGAGGACGAGGGGGCTGGCTCGCGATGAGTGCTCGTGGCCTGGCTGGTGTGCCCACCATGGCCGCTCGTTGGGCAAGCCACCCATGCTGTGCCTACTAGAGGCTACCGAGGCATGCTCCCCCACCCAGGGTCCATGCGACGCGGTTCCACTGGATCGCTCGTAGGGCGCCATGTCGAGGGTCAGGGACAGGTGGCTCGCAAGCGATGGGCGCAAGTGGCCTGGCTGGCGCGCCCACCACTACCGCCCGATTGGGAAGCTACCTATGCCGTGCCTGCTGGGGTATGCCAAGGCATGCCTCCCATGCTCAGAGTCCGTGAGACGCGGCTTCCCTGGCTCGTTTGCTGGGCACCGTGTTGAGGGCCAGGGTCGAGGGGCCTGGCTCGCGATGGGCACCCATGGCTTGGCTGGTGCGCTCACCGCTGCCCCACGCTGGGCAAGCAGCCCATGCCATGCCTGTTGGGGCTGCCAAGGCATGCCTCCTGTGCCTAGGGTCTGTGCGACGCGGCTTCCCTAGCTTGCTCATTGGGCACGATGTCGAGGGGCAGGGACGAGGGGGCTGCCTCGCGATGGTCGCCCATGGCCAGGCTGGCTCGCCCACCGCTACCGCATGCTAGGCACTTGGACCATGCCATGCCTGCTGGGGCTGCTGAGGCTTGCCTCCCATGCCCAGTGTCAATGTGACGCGGCTCCCCTGGCGCACTCACTAGGTAGTGCTTTACCGAGGGGCAGCATCAAGGGACAAGTTTCTATTAGATATATATATATATATGTTTTTATTGGCGTAACACTTGGTTCCCCAGTGCTTTTTGATATGTTTTCAAGTGTTTTCCCCTTGTGTTTCTCATTTTCTACAAGCCCAAAGGACTTGCTTCTTTTTCCAGGTCATTATGTTGAGGGACTTTTCAGACCTCGGGGGATCGATTGTCGAAAAGAGAGGGACAATTGTTGTGGGGGTTCGAGATGGGGCGGGGGGGGGGGGGGGGGGGCGAATCGAAGCCACAAAGGGCGTAACACTTGGTTCCCCAGTGCTTTTTGATATGTTTTCAAGTGTTTTCCCCTTGTGTTTCTCATTTTCTACAAGCCCAAAGGACTTGCTTCTTTTTCCAGGTCATTATGTTGAGGACTTTTCAGACCTCGGGGGATCGATTGTCGAAAAGAGAGGGACAATTGTTGTGGGGTTCGAGAGATGGGGGGGGGGGGGGGGAGGGACGAATCGAAGCGACAAAAGGTTGAATCTTAGTGGATCATGGCAGCAAGGCCACACTGCCACTTACAATACCCTGTCGCATATTTAAGTCATCTGCAAATGATTTTACCCGTCGCTCGGTGGGAATCACAGTTCAAGGCAGCCCGCAAGGCTCCTCTGTCGCGTGGGCTTGGCCAATGACACGTGCCTTTTTGGGCCGGGAGGCCTCTACTGTAGGTCAGTAATTGGGCAACGGGCGCATGCATCGCATCTAGCCTGGATTCTGACTTACAAGCATTCAATCATAATCATTGGCTTTACCCTAAAAAACTAGCATTTGAGCTCCAGTTATCCTAAGGGAAACTTCGGAGGGAACCAGCTACTAGATGGTTCGATTAGTCTTTTGCCCCTATATCCAAGTTAGACGAATGATTTGCATGTCAGTATCGCTACGGGCCTCCACCAGAGTTTCCTCTGGCTTCGCCTCGCTCGAGCATAGTTCACCATCTTTTGGGTCTCAACAGGCATGCTCGCACTTGAACCCTTCTTCAAAGATCGAGGTCGATCGGTAGTGCACTTGTGAGGGATCTCGCCAATCAGCTTCCTTGCACCTTACGGGTTTACTCACCTGTTGCCTCGCACGCATGTCAGACTCCTTGGTTCATGTTTTAAGATGGGTCAAATGGGGAGCCCGCTGGCCGACGTCGAGAGCACGCAAGTGCCAAAGCATCACCTCGATGGAGCGCGCTGCCAGCCAAGATCTCGATGATGTCGTCTTCGCGAGCATATCAAAGGCTTGGGCTTGGGCCGTCGTCGCGATCCATGTCGGTCCGTACCCCGAGTCGACTGGCGGACCGGCTCATGGCCATCCGCTTCCCTCCCGACAATTTCAAGCACTTTTTGACTCTATTTTCAAAGTCCATTTCATCTTTCCCTCGTGGTACTTGTTCGTTATCGATCTCTTGCCCGTATTTAGCCTTTGATGAAATTTACCGCCCTATTGGGGTTGCATCCCTAAACAACTTGACTCGTCGGTAGCGCCTCATGGTGCGATAGGGTCTGAGCAAGACGGGGCTCTCACCCTCTCCGGTGCCCTTTTCCAAGGGACTTGGGCCTCAGTCCGTCAGTTAGGATGCTTCTCCAGACTACAATTCGAGCGCTGAGGGCGCAATTTTCAAGTTGGGCTTTTCTCGGTTCGCTCGTCGTTACTGGAAGAATCCTTGTTAGCTTTTTTTCCTTCACTAATTGATATGCTTTAAACTCAGCGGGTGGTCCTGCTTGACCTGGGGTCACATCTTAATCGATCGATCATTTTGTTCGAGAGCTGTGAGCGAGCGATGCACGCACGAGGGAGCACAAGGCTTTCTCTACCACCGCCAAGCCGTGACGTGGCATTTCTCGAGGCTCTTTTTTAGGACAATCACGAAACGAAGGGGCACGGGAGGCCAACATTCGCCTCGCGATGGTCCCTCCCCTCCCTGAAGGGATGCGGGGGGTTGGGGGCACCGGTGCTTGACACCCAAGCAGACGTGCCGTCAGCCTGATGGCTTCGGGCGCAACTTGTGTTCAAAGACTCGATGGCTCACGGGATTCTGCAATTCATACCAAGTATCGCATTTCACTACATTCTTCATCCCGCACTATGGGTTTTGTTATTGTGCGCGACAAGGGGCTGGGGCTCGAGCGTGTGCACCCTTACTATGCGGGGAGGGACAATGGGCTCGAGAGCCCTCTGCCCCGTCGGTGTGTTTAAAATGTGTTCATGGGTCGTTTCACTGAGCAAATATTTGATAATGATCCTTCTGCAGGTTCACCTACGGAAACCTTGTTATGAATTTTCCTTCCTCTGAATGATAAGGTTTAGTAGACTTCTCGCGATGTTGCGAGCAGCTAACTGCCCACATTGCCACGATCTGAACAATTCGCCAGACCATTCAATCGGTAGGAGCGACAAGTGGTGTGTACAAAGGACAGGGACGTAGTCAATGCAAGCTGATGACTCGCGCTTACTAGGAATTCCTCGTTGAAGACCAATAATTACAATGATCTATCCCCATCACGATGAAATTTCAAAGATTACCCCGGCCTGTCGGCCAAGGCTATAAACTCGTTGAATACATCAGTGTCGCGCGCGTGTGGCCCAAAAATCTAAGGGCTTCACAGACCTATTATTGCCTCAAACTTCCTTAGCCTAAGCGGCCATAGTCCCTCTAAGAAGCTGACCGTGAAAGGTCACCTCCACGTAGCTAGTTAACAGGCTGAGGTCTCATTCGTTAACAGAAATAACCAGACAAATCGCTCCACCAACTAAGAACGACCATGCACCACCACCCATAGAATCAAGAAAGAGCTCTCAATTTGTCAATCCTTATTATGTCTGGACCTAGTAAGTTTTCCCGTGTTGAGTGAAATTAAGCCACAAGCTCTATTCTTGGTGGTGCTCTTCCATTAATTCCTTTAAGTTTCAGCCTTACAACCATGCTCCCCCCAGAAGCCAAAGACTTTGATTTCTCATAAGGTGCCAATGGAGTCCTAAAAGCAACATCCGCTGATCCCTGGTCGGCATCATTTATGGTTGAGACTTGGATGGTATCTGAACATTTTTGAGCCCTCAACTTTCATTTTTGATTAATGAAAACATCCTTGGAAAATGCTTTTGCAATTGTTCGTCTTTCATAAATCCAAGAATTTCACCTGTAGACTATGAAATACGAATGTCCTTGACTATCCCTGTTAATCATTACTCCGATCCCGAAGGTCAACAGAATAAGATCGAAATCCTATGATGTTATCCCACGCTAATGTATTCAGAGTGTAGGCTTGCTTTGAGTACTCTAATTTCTTCAAAGTAATAGCACCGGAGGCACGACTCGACCAATTAAGGCCAGGAGCGCATCGTCGGCAGTAGGGATGAGCCAACCGGTGCACACCATAGGCGGACCGGTCGACCCAACCCAAGGTCCAACTATGAGCTTTTTAACTGCGACAACTTAAATATATGCCATTGAAGTTGGAATTACCACGGCTGTTGGCACCGGACTTGCCCTCCAATGGATCCTCGTTAAGGGATTTAGACTGTACTCATTCCAATTACCAGACTCAAAGAGCCCAGTATTGTTATTTATTGTCACTAGCTCCCCATGTTAGGATTGGGTAATTTGTGCGCCTGATGCCTTCCTTGGATGTCGTAGCTGTTTCTCAGGCTCCCTCTTTGGAATCAAACCCTAATTCTCTTTCACCCGTCACCACCATAGTAGGTGTCACACTGTCTGTCACGAGATCAGCGTAACCCTAGTATGATGGCGCTAAGTGCATCCACCTAGCCAGCTCAACTTTCTAAGCCCACGCCAAGCGAAGAAGAAGAGATAACAATGTAAAAGCAAAGTAAGGAAACAGTATTATGAGAACTCTTTCTCAACCTTTATTCAAAATAAAGGAACTCTTTACCAAAGAAAGGTCTCTCTCTAAGAGTACCCAAAGCCTTTAGCTACCCACACACTTGAGTTTGTATTACTCAATGTCTTTACAACTGAACCCAAGCCCCTTTTTTATACTAGTTAAAGAGTGTCCTACTCAAACACTCTCTCTTAGTTATCCCACATTATTCGAATGGGCCACCCAATCTTGATCACGAACCTTTTATCCTATTGAGGCTTATCTTCAAAGTTTAGATAGCATCCTCCTCCCATAAGGACTCTCCATGAGTCAAGGATCTTTAGATAGCATCCTTCTCCCACGAGGACTCTCCATGAGTCAAGGATATTTGGATAGCATCCTCGTCCCGTAAGGACTCTCCATTTGGATAGCATCTTTCCCCTACAAGGACTCTCAATGAGTCAAGGATATTTGGATAGCATCCTTTTCCCGCAAGGACTCTCCATGAGTCAAGGATCTTATCTCCTTTGAAGTCTTCTCTGAGCCTTCTTATCCGCTTTTAGTCGGTTTGGATATGCTTGAGGAGGTGGTTCCCGTTCAGGACTTTTCTTGAGCCTTATCTCCCTTGGCTTTTGGGATAGACATCTCTTTCTTATCCTTCTATCGCCTTGATCCTCCTCTAGCCAATAGTCATATCCTTTCTTTATGAAATATCTTTGCTTGCTAGACTTTCCATCCACGCCAAGCTGGGTTCTCGGATTCGGCCCTGTGTTCCCATCATTGGACATCTTCACACCACTATGTGCTGGTGCTTGCTTGAGGCATCTCTGCTGCTTTCCCCTTAAACGGGCTTATGGGTCTATCTGTGTGCTTCATTCCTTACTCCATAATGTTTCGAACTCACAAACGAATCTTTCCACTATAAGTATGAAACTCAATTTCTCACCCAAGTCTCCCGTATTCGTTTTCATATCTAACTCATGCATTTTTGCCTTGCTAGTGTGGTGATCCACACGTATAGGTTTGGGCATGGAGCAAGACTCGCGATGCCTACACCTTGGTACTCATATTCAAGGGTCTGACAGTAGGCAACTATCCTACCATCGAAAGTTAATAGGGCAGAAATTTGAATGATGCGTCACCGGCATGATGGCCTTGCGATCTGTCGAGTTATCATGAATCATCAGAGTAAAGGGCGAAGCTCGTGTCGACCGTTCATCTAATAAATGCGCCCCTTCCAAAAATCGAGTTTTGTTGCACATATTAGCTCTAGAATTACCACGGTTATCCGAGTAGTAGTTCCATCAAACAAACTATAACTGATTTAATGAGCCATTCGCAGTTTTAGAGTCTGAATTAGCTCATACTTAGACATGCATGGCTTAATCTTTGAGACAAGCATATGACTACTGGCAGGATGAACCAGGTAGTATCTTTCAAGACATCATGCCAACTAGGACCGAAGCGTGCCGCAAGGCTCGCTGAGGCCAAAGCTATCGCGATTGTTGT
The DNA here is from genome assembly GCA_021397835.1 of Moringa oleifera. Lineage (NCBI taxonomy): Eukaryota > Viridiplantae > Streptophyta > Magnoliopsida > Brassicales > Moringaceae > Moringa > Moringa oleifera. The sequence continues at coordinate 295,647 of JAJFZO010000896.1, read as the reverse complement.
TCAAAATTGATGGGACGTGGGACAAATACTTTTGCTTGGACAAAGGCCGAGGCCACTCCTATCGCAACACTTTTTTCATCTGAAGGGACGACCGAGTGCTCGTGTGCCAAAGCAGCCACATGCCAAAGCAAGCCGCGCTTAGAGCACGAGGCCCAGTTGAGGTTTCCACCCATGCTCGAGAGGGACATGGTGCAAATACAGTTGACTCAAATCATTAAATTTCATTTGTGAAGGCACATGACACAAGGCCCCAATGACGACACGAAAAGCCAATCTATGGCTTGGGGTTGAGCTTGAAGTGACGTGCTAACTGACAGTTTGATGTTAGAGCATGGAGCCCGCCAATGCGCACGACTAGATCACCACTCACATGCCGCACATATAAATAGGCAGCAACAGCACCAAACGAACTGCAAGCCGACAAACGAAAGGCCCATCGATCATGCAGGTCGTTGAGTGCCACCTCACCCAAGCCACTGAGCGCAAAATTGGTTCGATAGCGAGGGATGATTCTTCGATGCCAAGGGACCACCGATGAGCCCTTGGCAGGTGTCACACAATGTCTAGGCTGGCCGTGTGGCTCGTTAGATGCTAACGATCGATGATCATGTCGTCGATCGCACTGCAAAACGAGTCTGCCTCAGCAAGCTTGAGCATTAGGATCCAACCCCACATCCATCGCCTCGAGGGCCTGCAACGAAGCACTCCGCATGCTCAAAATCCCCCTAATGATTTGGCCCTTGCGTAGCATGCATCATCGTTTGCTTTGTCACCCACACTGTCATACTTGTTTAGCCACATCCCATCTCATTATCCCACGATTTAGCGGATTTTGTTTCCCACGTTTTTCCCATCGATGAGGCCTTAGCAACAGGGGTGTCAAGCCGTGCCCAAGCTGGCCGTGTGGCTTGCTAAATGCTAACGATCGACGATCGTGTCATTGATCGTGTTACACAACGAGTCCATCTAGGCAAGCCTGAGCGTCAGGATCCAACCATGCGTCTGCCACCTTGAAGGCCTACGACAAAGCACTCTGCATGCTCGAAATCCCCCTAGCAATTTGACCCTCGCGTAGCATGCATCATCATTAGCTTCGCCACCCATACCGTCAAACTTATCTAGCCACATCCCAACTCATTATCCCACAATTTAGCGGATTTCATTCCCATGTTTTTCCTACCGATGAGGCCTTGACAGTAGGGGTGTCGCGCGGTGCTTAGGCTGGTCGTGTGGCTCGCGCGATGCTAACGGTCGACTGTCGTGTCGTCAATCACGCTGCACAACGAGTCCGTCTAGGCAAGCTTGAGCGTCAGGATCCAACTCCACGTCTGTCGCCTCAAGGGCCTACGATGAAGCACTCCGCATGCTCAAAATCTGCCCAACGATTTGGCCCTCACGTACCCTGCATCATCGTTAGCTTCACCGCCCATATCGTCTAGCTCGTCTAGCCACATCCCAGCTCATTATCCCATGATTTTTCTCGTTTCGTTGCCCATAATTTAGTGGATTTCATTTCCCATGTTTTTTTTTTTTCACTCCGTTGGCTACTGATCGGGCATCCCACACTCTTCAACCAACGTCGCCAGCCGCTTGCCTGCCAGTGGTAGTGGCCGCCACAACCGCGCACCACAGCCATGCGCGCTAGGTTCCCCAAGCCTAGTCCACTTGGGCAGGGGGGAAGCACACATGGCCCATTGGCACCCAGCAAGTTGGGTGACCACCTCCCCCCTAAGGCGTCTTAAATGAAATTTCATTCCAACAGGAGGAAACATCAATAAGTCTGAGCCGTCATAATGGGTCTAAAAAGTCATTTGCTTGGAATTTTAAACTGAAATTTTGTAATAAATCGAGAACAATCATATCTACCCCCATAAAAGATTTTAAAATTTTTGGGCACTAAATTTTTTTAATCAATTTTCTACAGCGAAAATTGAAAAAATCGTCAAAAATAGCCTGTGAGTCAAAATGATCGCAAACTTCAGGGCAGACTCCTCATAAATTACATGATGTATTTAAATCATTTTGGGACCAATTCCATGATGAAAATACTATCAATTCACACCAATTTCGCAATTGGGCATTGCAGCTAGTTGGCTAGGGTAGCTGTGCCACTGCCTGGCCCAGGGTGCATGCTGGCTGCCCAATACAGCGAACCTTCAGCCACTCCATGGCTGCCCTTAGGGTCCATCACAGCCAGGGGACACGGCCAAGCCCAGCTTGCCCATGAAATAAAAGCCCACAATGCATGCCGAGCCTCTTAGCATGCTCACGGCTGGCTCGTGTGGGGCGCCCCTAGCAAGGCTGGCACCGTGCTAGTTAGGGACAGCTGTGGCACCGCTGGCTCGCACGGTGGGCACTATGTCGAGGGCAAGGACAAGGTAGTTGGCTCGCCATAGGCACCCGTGGCCTGGCTGGCACGCCCACCGCTGCCGCACGCTGGGCAAGCAGTCCATGCCGTGCCTGCTAGGGGCTGTCGAGGCATGTCTCCCATGCCTAGGGTCTGTGAGACGCGGCTCCCATGGCTTGCTTGCTCGGCACCATGTTGATGGGCAGTGACGAGGGGGCTCGCTCATAATGGGCGATCGTGGCCTGGCTGGCACGCCCACCACTATCGTGCGCTGGGCAAGCAACCCATGCCGTGCCTGCTAGGGGCTGTCAAGGCATGCCTCCCATGCCTAAGGTCCATGTGATGCGGTTCCTATAGCTTACTCGCTGGGCACCATGTTGAAGGGTAGGGATGAGGGGGCTGGCTTGCGATGGCCGCTCGTGACCTAGCTGGCGCTTCCAACACTGCCTTACGTTGGGCAAGCAGCACATGCCGTGCCTGCTACAGGCTACCAAGGCATGCCTCCCATGCCTAGGCTCTGTGCAACGTGGCTCTCTTAGCTCACTAGGTGGGCACCATGTCAAAGGGCAGGGACGAGGGGGTTAGCTTGCGATAGGCGCTCATGACCCGGCTGGCGCGCCCACCGCTGCCGCACACTAGGCAAGCAACCCATGCCTCTCATGCCCAGTTTCTGTGTGATGCAGCTCCCCTAGCTCACTCGCTGGGCACTACGTCGAGGGTAGGAGACGAGGGGCTTGGCTCGCGATGGGCGCCACTGGCCTGGGTGGCGCACCCATAGCTGTCGCACGCTGGGCACTTAACCCATGCCATGCCTGCTGGGGGTTACCAAGGCATGCATCCCGTGCCCAAGGTCCATGCGACACGTCTCCCCTAGCTCGGTTGTTGGGCACAATGTCGAGGGTGCTGGGATGAGAAGGTTGGCTCGCGATGCACGCTTGTGGCCTGGCTGGCGTGACCACAGCTGCCGCATGCTGGGCAAGGAGCCCATGCCATGCCTGCTGGTGGCTACCAAAGCGTGCATCCCATGCCCAGGGTCCGTGCGACATGGCTCTCTTGGCTCGCTCGCTGGGCACTATGTCGAGTGGCAGTGATGAGGGGGCTTGTTCATAATGGGGCTTGTGGCCTGGTTAGCGAGCCCACTGCTGCCTCAAGCTGGGCAAACAACCCATGTCGTGCCTACTGGGGGTTACCGAGGCATGCTTCCATGCCTAGGGTTTGTGCAACACGACTTCCCTAGCTCACTTGCTGGGCACCATGTCAAAGGGCAAGGACAAGGGGGCTGGCTTGCGATGGGTACTCGTGACCTGGTTGGCACTTCCACCGCTACCACACGCTGGGTAAGTAGCCCATGCCATGCCTGTTGGGGGCTGTCGGGGCATGCCTCCCATGCCCAGTGTCTGTGCGATGCGGCTCCCCTGGCTCACTCGCTGGGCACAATGTCGAGGGTCAGGGATGAGGGAGCTGGCTCGCGATTGGGCACCACTGGCCTGGCTAGCACTTCCACAGCTGCCGCACACTGGGCATTTGGCCCATGCCATGCCTGCTGGGGGCTGCTGAGGCATGCCTCCCGTGCCTAAGGATCATGCGACGCGTCTCCTCTTGCTCGGTTGCTGGGCACAATGTCGAGGTTCTGGGCAGCGAGGGTTGGCTCGCCATGGGTGCTCGTTGCCTGGGTGGCGTGACCACAGTTGCCGCACGCTGGGCAAGCAGCCCATGCCATGCCAGCAGGGGGCTGCCAAAGTATGCATCCCGTGCTTAGGGTCCGTGCGACACGGCTCCCCTAGCTCCCTCGCTGGGCGCTATGTCGAGTGGCAGTGACGAGGGGGCTTGCTCACGATGGGTGCCCGTGGCCTGGTTGGCGCGCCCACCACTGCCTCAAGCTGGGCAAGAAGCCCATGCCATGCCTATTAGGGGTCACCGAGCCGTGCCACCAGTGACCAAGGTTCGTGTGATACGGCACCCCTGGCTAGCTCGTTGGGCACTATGTCGAGTCGTAGAGGCAAGGGGACTGGCTCGTGATGGGAGCCAGTGGCCTGGTTGGTGCGCCTACCACTGTCATAAGTTAGGCAAGCAACCCATGCCGTGCTCGTTAGGGGCTGTCGAGGCTTGCCTCCCGCTCCTAGGGTCCATGCGACACATCTCCCTTGGCTCGCTCGATGGTTACAGTGTCGAGGGCTGGCTCGCGATGGGCGCCCGTGGCCTGGTTGGTGCCCCCACCGCAGCCACACTCTGGGAAAGCAGCCCATGCCGTGCCTACTGGGGGCTGCTGATGCGTGCCTTCCGTGCCTAGGGTCCATGCGACGTGGCTCCCCTGGCTCACTCACTGGGCACTATGCCTCTCAAGTCATTTCACAAAGTCAGACTAGAGTCAAGCTCAATAGGGTCTTCTTTCCCCGCTGATTTTGCCAAGCCCCTTCCCTTGGCTGTGGTTTCGCTGGATAGTAGACTGGGACAGTGGGAATCTCGTTAATCCATTCATGAGCGTCATTAATTAGATGATGAGGCATTTGGCTACCTTAAAAGTGTCATAGTTACTCCTGCCATTTACCTGCACTTGGTTGAATTTCTTCATTTTGACATTCAGAGCACTGGGCAGAAATCACATTCGTTAGCATCCGCAAGGACCATCGCAATGCTTTATTTTAATTAAACAGTCGGATGCCCCTTATCCGTACTACATCTGAGTTAGCTATTCGACGCCCGGGGAAGGCCCTCGACGGAATCGTTCCCAGTCCGTCCCCTGGTCGGCATGTGGCGACCCGCTCTCATCGCGGGAGCAGCTCGAGCCATCCACCAACAGCCGACGGGTTTGGGACTGGGATCCTTGTGCCCAGCCCTAAGAGCCAATCCTTTTCTTGAGGTTACGGATCCATTTTGCCGACTTCTCTTGCCTACATTGTTCCATCAACTAGAGGCTATTCACCTTGGGGATCTGATGCGGTTATGAGTATGACTGGGCAAAGGAGGCACTCGATCCTTCGAATTTTCAAGGGCCGCCAGGGGTGCATCAGACACCATGCGATGTGCGGTGCTCTTCCAGCCACTAGATCCTACCACGAGTTGAGCCGTTTCCAGGTGGCTAGGTCGTTAAACAGAAAAGATAACTCTTTCTGGGGCCTCCATCGATATATCCGGACTCCCCAACATTAACGTCAGTTGCCACATCTCGATTTTGAAATTTTAACCGGATCCCCTTTTGAAGCTCATGCTGACGCGCTATCCGACGAGCTTCCCCCATCTCTGAGGATCGACTGACCCACATGCAAATGCCGTTCACATGGAACCTTTCCCCTCTTTGACCTTTAAATTTCTCATTTGAATATTTGCTACAACCACCAAGATCTGCACCTATGATCGCTTCATTCGGGCTCACGCCCCGAGTTCTACAGCGACCACTGTGCCCTCCTACTCATTGGGGCTTGGCCCTTGCCCCAACGATCGGGTATAGGTCGCGTGCTTTAGCACAATTCATTTTTGGGGCTAGTTGATTCGATTGGTGAGTTGTTACACACTCTTTAGCAGATTTTGACTTCCTTAACTATCGTCCTACTGTCTTAATCGACCAACACCCTTCGTGGGTTCTAGGTTAGTGCGCAGTTGGGCATCGTAACCTGGCTTCTGGTTCATCCCGCATCGCCAATTTTGCATACCAAAAATGGCCCACTTGGAGCTCTCAATTCTATGGGACGGCTCAACAAAGCAGCGGTCCCATACTACCTATTTAAAGTTTGAGAATAGGTAGAGGGCATTGTGCCCCCAATGCCTTTGATCATTGGCTTACCCTAATAGAACTCGCATCTGAGCTCTAGCTATCATGAGGGAAACTTCAGAGGGAACCAGCTACAAGACGGTTAGATTAGTCTTTCACCCCTATACCCAAGTTAGATGAACGATTTGTACGTCAGTATAGCTATGAGCCTCCACTAGAGTTTCCTCTGGCTTCGCCCCACTCAGGCATAGTTCACCATCTTTTGAGTCCTGACAGGCATGCTCGCACTTGAACCCTTCTCAAAAGATCGAGATCAGTCGATGGTGCACCCGCGAGGGATCCCGCCAATCAGCTTCCTTGTGCCTTATGGGTTTACTCGCCCATTGACTCGCATGCATGTCAGATTCCTTGGTTCGTGTTTCAAGACGGGTCGAATGGGGTCAAGGGGCAGGGACAAGGGGCTGACTCGCGATGGGCGCCCGTAGCTTGGCTAAGGCGCCCACCGCTACCACACAGTTGGCAAGAAGCCCATGCCACGTAACTTGGTGGCTGTAGAGGCGTGCCTCCCGTGCCCAGGGTCCATGCAACGCGGCTCCCCTAGCTCGCTCGCTGGGCATTATGTCAAGGGGCAGGGACGAGGGGGCCGGCTCATGATGGGAGGCCGTCGCTTGGCAAGCGTGCCCACCGTTCCCGCACGTTGGGCAAGAAGCCCATGCTGTGCAACCTTGTGGCTACCAAGGGGTGCCTCCTCTACACAAGGTCTATGTGATGCGGCTCCCTTGGCTCGCTCACTGGGCACTTTGTCGAGTGGCAGGGACGACGGGCCCGGCTCGCGTTAAGCGCCCGTGACCTAGCTGACGGCCCCACCACTTTCGAATGCTGGGCAAGGAGAGCATGCCACGTAACTTGGTAGATGCCAAGGCGTGTGTCCAGTGCCCAGGGTCCGTGTGGCGTGGCTCCCCTGGCTCGTTTGCTGGGCACTGTGTTGAGGGGCAGGTACGAGGAGGCTAGCTCGCGATGGCTGGCAATGGCCTGGCTAGCGCGCCCACAACTCTCGTACACTAGGCAATAAGCGCAGGCTGTGGCCACTGGGGGCTGCCACGGCTTGCCTCTTGTGCCTAGGGTCTGTGCGATACGGCTCCCCTAGCTCGCTCGTTTGGAACTATGTCGAGAGGCAGGGATGAGGGGGCCTGCCCACGATGGGAGCCTATCGCCTGGCAAGTGCACCCACCGCTCCCGCACGCTGGGCAAGAAGCCCATGTCGTGAAACCTCATGGCTGTCAAGGCGTGCCTCTCATGCCCAGGGTCCGTGGGACACGACTCCCCTAGCTCGCGTGCTGGGCACTTTATCGAGGGGAATGGACAAGAGGCCGGCTCGTGATGGGCACCCGTGGCCTGGCTAACGCGCCCACAGCTCCTATACATTGGGCAAGAAGCCCATGCCACACAACCTGCTGGCTTTCAAGGCGTGTCTCCCTTGCCCAGGGTCCATGCGACTTGGCTCCCTTGGCTCGCTTGTTAGGCATTATGTTGAGGGGCAAGGACGAGGGGATCGGGTCGCGATAGTTGCTAGTGGCCGGTCTAGCGCACCTATCACTCTCGCACGCTGGGCAAAAAAGCCTAGGCCGTGCATGCTGGGGCTGCCGAGGCTTGCCTCCCGTGCCTAGGGGCCGTGCGATGCGGCTCCCTTAGCTCACTCGCTGGGCATTATGTGGAAGGGCAGGGATAAGGGGCTGGCTCACGATGGGCGCCCGTGGCCTAGCTGAAGCGCCCATTGCTCCCGTACGCTGCGAAAGAAGCCTAGGTCGTGGCTGCTGGTGGCTGCCATGGCTTGCCTCTTGTGCCCAGAGTTTGTGCGACGCGGCTCCCTTGGCTCGCTCGCTGGGCACTATGTCGAGGGGCCGACTCACGATGGGCACTCGTAGCCTAGCTGGGTTGCCCACCGCTCCCGTACGCTGGGCAAGAAGCCCATGCTGTCCAACCTCATGGCTGCCGAGGGGTGCCTCCCATGCCTAAGGTCCGTGCGACGCGGCTCCTTTGGCTCGTTTGCTGGGCACTGTGTTGAGGGGAAAGAATGAGGGGGCCAGCTCGCGATGGGTGCTAGTGGCCTAGCCAGCGCGTCTACCACTCTCGTACACTAAGCAACAAGCCTAGGCAGTGGCTGCTGGGGGCTGCCGTGGCTTGCCTCTCGTGCTTAGGGTTTGTGCGACGCGGCTCCCTTTTTTCACTCGTTGGGCACTATGTCGAGGGGGCGGGCTCACGATGGGAGCTCGTCACCTGGCAAGTGCGCCCACCGCTCCCGCACGCTGGGCAAGAAGCCCATGCCGTGCATCCTGGTGGCTGCCAAGGCGTGCCTCTTGTTCCTAGTGTCTGTGCGACGCGCTCGCCCTAGCTCGCACGCTGGGTTCTTTGTCGAGGGGCAAGGACAAGAGGTAGGCTCGCGATGGGCACCTATGGCCTGGCTGGCGTGCCCATCGCTTTCGCACACTGGGGCAAGAAGCCCATGCCACACAACCTATTTGCTATCGAGGTGTGCCTCCCTTGCCCAGGGTCTGTGCGACGTGGCTCACCCGGCTTGATCATTGGGCACTATGTTGAGGGGCAGGGACGACGGGGCCGGCTCGCAATGGGTACTAATTGCCTGCCTAGCGTGCCCATCACTCCTGGACGCTGGGTAAAAAGCTGAAGCCGTGCCTGCTGGGGGCTGCCAAGGCTTGCCTCTCGTGCCCAGGGTCTATGCGATACGGCTCCCTTGGCATGCTCGCTGGGCACTATGTGAAGGGGCAGGGACGAGGGGCTGGCTCACGATGGGCGCCTATGGCCTGGCTAAAGTGCCCACCGCTCCTGTATGCTGGGCAAGAAGCCCAGGTCATGGCTATTGGGGGTTGCCATGGCTTGCGTCTTGTGCCTAGAGTCTGTGTGGTGCGGCTCCCCTAGCTCACTCACTGGGCACTATTTCAAAGGGCAGGGAAGAGGGGGCTGACTCACGATGGGAGCCCGCCGCCTAGCAAGCGCGTCCATCGCTCCAGTACACTGGGCAAGAAGCCCATGCCACACAACAGCCCATGCCACACAACCTGCTAGTTGCTAAGGCGTGCCTCCCTTGCCCAGGGTCCGTGAGACACGACTCCCCTGGCTCACTCGCTGGCCACTATGTCGAGGGGTAGGGACAAGGCGGCCGCCTCACTATGGGAGCCCGTTGCTTGGCAAGCGCGCACCCCACTCCTGCACACTGGGCAAGAAGCCCATACTGTGCGACCTGGTGGCTGCCTAGAGGTGCCTCACGTGCCCAGGGTCTGTGCGACGCGGCTTCCCTGGCTTGCTCGTTGGGCACTATGTCGAGGGCTAAGGACGAAGGGGTCGGCTCACAATGGGGGCCCGTCGTTTTGGCAAGCGCGCCCACTACTCCTGCACGCTGGGCAAGAAGCCCAAGCTGTGCAACCTGGTGGCTGTCGAGGGGTGCCTCCCGTGCCCAAGGTTTGTGCGACGCGGCTCCCCTGGGTCGCTAGCTGGGCACTATGTGGAGGGGCAGGGACAAGGGGGCTGGCTCACGATGGGTGCCCATGGCCTGGCCGAAGCCCCCACCGCTCCCTTACGTGGGACTAGAAGCCCAGGCCGTGGCTGCTAAGGGCTACCATCGCTTGCCTCCCATGCCCAGAGTCCGTGCCACAGAGCTCCCTTGTCTTGCTCATTAGGCACTATTTCGAGGGGTAGGGAAGAGGGGGCCGGCTCACGATGGGAGGCCGTCGCCTTGCAAGCGCACCCACCGCTCCCGCATATTAGGTAACAAGCCCATTCCACATAACTTGGTGGCTGCCGAGGGGTGCCTCCAGTGCCCAGGGTTTATGCGACACGGCTCCCAGTGGCTCTCTCACTAGGCACTGTGTGGAGGGGCAGGGATGAGGGGGCCGGCTCGTTGTGGGTGCTAGTGGCCTGGCTAGGGCGCCTACTGCTCCCGTACGATGGGCAAGAAACCCAAGCCATGCCTGCTGGGGGCTGCCAAGTATTGCACCCCGTGCCCAAGGTTCGTGCAACGTGGCTCCCCCGGCTCGCTCTCTGGGCACAATGTTGAGGGGCAATGATGTGGGGCCCGGCTACCGATGGGAGTCCGTGGCCTACCAAGCGCACTCACTGCTCTCGCGAGCTGGGCAAGAAGCCCATGCCGTGGAACCTTGTTGTTGCCAAGGCGTGCCTCCCATGCCAGGGTCTGTGCGACGCGACTCCCCTGGCTCGTTCGCTGGGCATTGTGTTGAGGGGCAGGGACTTGGGGGCTGGCTCGCGATGGGTGCCAGTGTCCTGGCTAGTGCGCCCACCGCTCCTGTACACTAGGCAACAAGCCCAAGCCATAGCTGCTGGGGGGCTGCCGTGGCTTGCCATTCGTGCCCAGGGTCTATGCGATGCGGCTCCCTTTGCTCGCTCATTGGGCACTATGTCGAGGGTTAGGGGCGAGGGGGTCGGCTCACGATGGGAGCCCATCGCCTGGCAAGTGCGCCCACCGCTCCCGCACGATGGGCAAGAAGCCCATGCCGTGCAACCCGGTGGCTGCCAAGGCGTGCCTCTCGTGCCCAGGGTCTGTGTGATGTGGCTCCCCTGGCTTGCTAGCAGGGCCTTATGTTGAGGGGCAGGGATGAGGGGGTCAGCTTGTGATGGGAGCCAGTGGCCTGCCCAACGCGCCCATCGCACCGGCACACTGGGCAAAAATCCTAGGTCGTGCCTCTGGGGGGCTGCCGAGGCTTGCCTCCCATGCCCAGGGTCCGTGCGAAGTGGCTCCCTTGGCTCGCTCACTGGCCACTATGTGGAGGGGTAGGGATGATGGGCTGGCTCACGAAGGGCGCCCCTAGCCCAGTTGAAGCGCTCACCGCTCTCGTACGCTAGGCGAGAAGCCCATGCCATGCAAACTAGTGGCTGTCGAGGCATGCCTCCCATGCGCAAGGTCCGTGGGATGTAGCTCCTCTGGCTCATTCATTGGGCATCATGTCGAGGGATAGGGAAGAGGCGGTTGGCTGGCAATGGGAGCCCGTCGCCTTGCAAGCGCGCCTTCCGCTCCCATACATTGGGCTAGAATCCCATGCCATGCAACCTTGTGGATGCTAAGGTGTGCCTCTCATGCCTAGGGTCCGTGCAATGTAGCTCCCCTGGCTCGTTCGCTGGGCACTATGTCGAGGGGCAAGGATGAGAGGGCCCGCTCACGATGAGATCCTGTGGCTTCGCAAGTGCACCCACCGCTGCCGCATGCTGGGCAAGAAGCCCATGTTGTGCAACGTGGTGGCTGCCAAGGCATGCCTCTTGTGCCCATGGTCCGTGCGATGTGGCTCCCCTGGCTCGCACACTGGGAACTATGTCGATGGGCAAGGACAAGGGGCCGGCTCGTGATGGGCGCCCGAGGCCTGGCTAGCGTGCCCACTGCTCCCACACGCTGGGCAAGAAGCCCACGCCACGCTACCTAGTGGCTGATAAGGCCTGCCTCCCATGCCAAGGTTCGTGCGATGCAGCTCCCCTGGAACACTTACTGGGCATTATGTTGAGGGGCAGGAAGAGGGGGTCGGCTCACGATGGGAGCCCGTCGCCTAGTGAGCGTGCCCACCGCTCCCGCACGCAGGGCAAGAAGCCCATGCTGTGCTACCTGGTGGCTGCTGAGGGGTGCCTCCCGTGCCCAGGATCTGTGCGACGCGGCTCCCTTAGCTCGCTCGCTGGGCACTAAGTGGAAGGGTAGGGACGAGGGGGCCTGCTTGCGATGGGTGTCGGTGGCTTAGGTAAGGCACCTACCGCTCCCGTACACTTGGCCAGAAACCCAGACCATGCCTGGTGGAGGTTACTGAGGCTAGCCTCTCGCACGCAAGGTCCATGCGACGTGGCTCCCCTTGCTTGCTCTCTAGGCACTATGTCGAGGGGTAGGGACTTGCAGGCCGACTCTCGATAGGAGATCGTGGCCTGGCAAGTGCACCCATCGCTCCCGCACGCTGGGCAAGAAACCCATGCCACACAACCTGGTGGCTGCCGAGGCGTGACACTCGTGCCTAGGGTCCGTAAGACGCGGCTCCCCTCTCTTGCTCACTGGGCAAGAAGCCCATGCCACGCAACTTGGTGGATGCCGAGGCGTGAGTCCTGTGCCTAGGGTCTGTGCGACGCGATTCCCCTAGCTCGCTTACTGAGCACTTTGTTGAAGGGCAGGGATGAGGGGGTCGGCTCACGATGGGTGCCAGTGGCCTGGCAAGCGCGCCCACCGCTCGCGTACGTTGGGCAACAAGCCCAGGCCATGGCTGTCTGGGGCTACCATGGCTTGCCTCCCATGCCCAGGGTCTGTGCGACGCGGCTCCCCTAGCTCGCTCATTGGGCAGTATGTCGAGGGGCAAGGACGTGGTGGCCGGCTCCTGATAGGAGACCGTGGCTTGGCAAGCGCGCCCATCGCTCTTGCGCGCTGGGTAAGAAGCCCATGCCATACAACCTGGTGGCTATCGAGGCATGCCGCCCGTGCCCAGGGTCTATGCGACGCGGCTCCCCTTTCTCGCTCGCCGGGCAAGAAGCCCATGCCGTGCAACCTCATGGCTGTCGAGGTGTGCCTTCTGTGCCCAAGGACTTTGCGACGTGGCTCCCTTGGCTCCCTCGTTAGGCACTATGTCGAAGGGCCAAGACGAGGGGGCTGACTCACGATGGGAGCCCTAGGCCTGGCAAATGCGCCCACTGTTCTGGCACGCTTGGCAAGAAGCCCATACCATGCAACCTGGTGGCTGCCAAGGCGTGCCTCTCATGTCCAGGGTTTGTGCGACATGACTCCCTTGGCTCGCGCGCTAGCCACTTTTATCGAGGGGTAGGGACAAGTGGCCGGCTCGCGATGGGAAGCCGTGGCCTGGCTAGCGCGCCCACCGCTCCCACACGTTGGGCAAGAAGCCCATGACACACAACTTTGTGGCTGCTGAGACGTCCCTCCCGTGCCCAGGGTCTGTGTGACGCGGCTCCCCTGGCTCTTTTACTGGGCACTATGTTGAAGGGCATGGACGAAGGGGCCGACTCGCGATGGGTGCTAGTGGCCAGGCTAGCGCCCCCATCGCTCCCGCATGCTGTGCAAAAAGCCTAGGCCGTGCCAGCTGGGGATAGCCGAAGCTTCCCTCCTGCGCCCAGGGTTAGTGCGACATGGCTTCCCTGGCTCGCTCCCTGGGCATTATGTGGAGGGGCTGCCTCTCGATGGGCGCCCATGGCCTGGCGTGCCTCCCTAGCCTAGGGTCCATGTGATGCGGCTCCCCTGGCTCGCTCGCTGGACACTATGTCGAGGGCCAAGGACGAGGGGGCCGACTCACGATGGGAGCCTATCGCTTGGCAAGCGTGCACACTGCTCCCGCACGCTGGGTAAGAAGCCCATGCTATGCCACCTGGTCGTTGCCAAGGGGTGCCTCCCGTGCCTAGGGTCTGCGCAATGCGGCTTCCTTGGCTCGCTTGCTAGGCACTATGTGGAGGGGCATGGACGAGGGGGCCGGCTCGTGATGGGTGCCAGTGGCCTGGCTAGGGCACTTACCACTCCCGTACGCTGGACAACAAGCCCAGGCCGTGCCTGCTATGGGCAACCGAGGCTTGCCTCCCGCACCCAGGGTTCGTGCGACGTAGCTCCCTTGGCTTGCTCTCTGGGCACTATGTCGAGGGGCAGGGACGTGGGAGCCGGCTCCCAATAGGTGCCCATTGCCTGGCAAGCGCGCCCACCGCTCTAGCGCGTTAGGCAAGAAGCTCATGCCACACAACTTGGTGGCTGCTGAGGCATGCCTCCTGTGCCCAGGGCCCATGTGACGCGGCCCCCCTGGCTCGATAGCTGGGTAGTAAGTGGAGGGGCAGTGACGAGGGGGCTAGTTTGCCATGGGCGCCCGTGGCCTCACTGGCGTGCCCACAGCTGCTGCACGCTTGGCAAGTGGCCCATGCAGTGCCTGCTGTGGGCTGCCGAGGCATGCCTCCTGTGGCCAGTGCCCATGCAACGTGGCTCCCCTAGCTCATTTGCTGGGCAGTAAGTGGAGGGGCAGGCATGAGGGGGCTAGCTCGAGATGGGCGCCCGTGGCCTGGCCGGTGCGCCCATAGCTGCCGCATGCTGGGCAAGCAGCCCATGCCATGCCTGCTGGGGGCTGCTAAGGCATGCCTCCTGTGCCCAGTGTCCGTATAACATGGCTCCCCTGGCTCACTTACTGGGCAGTAAGTGGAGGGGCAAGGACGAGGGGGATGGCACACGATGGGCGCTTGTGGCCTTGCTAGCGTGCCCACCACTGCCGCACGCTGGGCAAGCAGCCCATGCCGTGCCTGCTGGGGGCTGCTGAGGCATGCCTTTCGTGGGCAGGGTACAGGCGACGTGGCTCCCCTTGCTTGCTCACTGGGCAGTAAGTTGAGGGGCAGGGACGAGGGGGCTGGCACGCCATGGGTGCTCATGGCCTTGCTAACGTGCCCACCGCTGCCATACCATGCCGTGCCTGCTGGGGCTACTAAGGCATGCCTCCCATGGTCAGGGTACGTGTGACGCAGCTCCCCTTGCTCGCTCACTGGGCTGTAAGTCGAGGGGCAGGGACGAGGGGGCTGGCTCGCAATATGCGCCCGTCGCCTGGCTAGCGTGCCCACCTCTGCTGCATGCAGGGCTAGCAGCGCATGCCATGCATGCTGAGGTGGCTGTGACTTGCCTCCCATACCCAGAGTCCATGCGACACTGCTCCCCTGGCTTACTCGTTGGGCAATAAGTCAAGGGGAAGGGATGACGGGGCTGGCTCGTGATTGGCGCCCGTGGCCTGGCTGGTGCATTGACAGCTGCCGCATGCTGGGCAGGCAGCCCATGCTGTTCCTGCTAGGGGATGCTGAGGCATGCCTCCTGTGCGCAGTATCCATGCGACGCGGCTCCCCTGGCTCGCTTGCTGGGCAGTAAGTATAGGGGCTGGGACAAGGGAGCTGGCTCGCGATGGGTGCCCATCGCCTGGCTAGCATGCCCAAAGCTGCCGCACACTGGGCAAGCCACCCATGCCATGCCTGCTAGGGGCTGCCAAGTCATGACTCCCATGCCCAGGGTCCATCCGATGCAGCACCCCTGGCTCGCTCACTGGGCACTATGTCGAGGGGCAGGGACAAAGGGGCTTGCTCGCGATGGTCACCACTGCCTTGGCTGGCGCACCCTCTGTTGCCACATGCTGGGCACTTCGCCCATGCCATGCCTGCTGGGGGCTGCTGAGGCATGTGTCTCGTGCCCGGAGTCTGTGCGACGCAGCACCTCTGGCTCGCTCGCTGGGCACTATGTCGAGGGGCAAGGACGAAGGGGCTGGCTCGCGATGGGCGCCACTGGCCTTGTTGGCGCGCCCACAGATGCCACACGTTGGGCACTTGGCCCATGTTGTGCCTGCTGGGGACTGCCGAGCCATGCCTCCCATGCCCAAGGTCTGTGCGACGCGGCTCCCCTGGCTCGCTCGGTGGGCAGTACGTAGAAGGACCGGGACAATGGGGTTGGCTCGTAATGGGCGCCATTGGCTTGGCTGGCAAGCACACCGCTGCCACACGCTGGGCACTTGGCCTATGCCGTGCCTGCTGGGAGCTGCCGATGTGTCCCTCCCATGCCCAGGGCCCGTGCGACGTGGCTCCCCTGGCTCGCTCGCTGGGCACTACGTCGAGGGTCGAGGCCGAGGGGGGTTGGCTCTCGATGGGCGCCACTGGCCTTGCTGGCGTGCCCACGGCTGCTGCATGGTGGGCAGTTGGCCCATGGTGTGCATGCTGGGGGCTGCCGAGGCTTGCTCCCCTGGCCCGCTTGCTGGGTGCTGGGTCCGTGCGATGTAGCTCATCTGGCTCGCTCGCTGGGCAGTAAGTCGAGTGGCAGGGACGAGGGGTCTGGCTCGTGATGGGCGCCCATGGCCTGGCTGGTGCACCCACCGCTGCAGCACGCTGGGCAAGTAGCCCATGCCATGCCTGCTGGGGACTGCCGAGGCACACCTCCCGTGCCCAGGGTCCGTGCGATGCGGCTCCCCTGGCTTACTCGCTGGGCACCATGTTGAGGGTCAGGGACGAGGGGGCTGGCAAGTGATGGGCGCTAGTGGCCTAGCTGGTGTACCCCTTGCTGTCCTACACTGGGCAAGCTGCCCATGCCGTGCCTGCTGGGTGCTACCGAGACATGCCTCCCGTGCCCAGTGTCCGTGTGACATGGCTCTCCTGGCTCGCTCACTGGGCAGTACTTTACCGTAGGGCAGCATCGAGGGACAAGTTTCTGTTATATATATATTATTGGAGTAACACTTGGTTCACCAATGCTTCCCGTTATGTTTCCAAGTGCTTGTCCCTTGTGT
Organism: Moringa oleifera; assembly: GCA_021397835.1. Lineage (NCBI taxonomy): Eukaryota > Viridiplantae > Streptophyta > Magnoliopsida > Brassicales > Moringaceae > Moringa > Moringa oleifera. The sequence goes on along the minus strand of JAJFZO010000896.1, from coordinate 279,308 downwards.
TTCTCATTCTCCACAAGCCCAAAGGACTTACTTCTTTTTTCAGGTCATTATCTTAAGGGACGATTTTAGACCTCGGGTTATCGATTGCCGAAAAGCAAGGGACAATGGTTGTGGGGGTTCAAGAGGGGGGGAGGGACGAATCGAAGTGACAAAGGGCTGAATCTCAGTGGATCCTTGCAGCAAGGCCACTTTGCCACTTACGATACCCCCCCGCGTATTAAAGTCGTTTGCAAATGATTCTACCCATCACTCGGTGGGAATCACACTTCAAGGCAGCCCACGAGGCCCCTCCACTGCAGGGGCTTGGCCAACGAAGCATGCCTTTGGGGGCCTTGTGGCCCTTACTGCAGGTCGACAATTAGGTGACGAGCGCATGCATCACTTCTAGCCTGGATTCTGACTTAGAGGTGTTCAGTCATAATCCAGTGCACGGTAGCTTCGCGCCACTAGCTTTTTAACCAAGCGCGATGACCAATTGTGCGAATCAATGGTTCCTCTCATACTAGGTTGAATTACTATCACGACGCAGGTATTTGTAGGGTAAAAGTAACCTATCTCACGACGGTCTAAACCCAGCTCACGTTCCCTATTGGTGGGTGAACAATCTAACATTTAGTGAAGTCTACTTCACAATGATAGGAAGAGTCGACATCAAAGGATCAAAAAGCCATGTCGCTATGAACGCTTGGCTGCCACAAGCCAATTACTCCTATGGTAACTTTTCTGACACCTCTATCTTCAAATTTTGAAGGTCTAAAGGATCGATAGGTCACGCTTTCATGGTTTGTATTCATACTGGAAATCAGAATCAAACGAGCTTTTACCTTTTTGTTCCACACGACATTTCTGTTCTCGTTGAGCTCATCTTAGGACATCTAAGTTATCTTTTAACAAATGTGCCGCCCCAGCCAAACACCCCGCCTGACAATGTCTTCTGCTAGGATCGGCTAGCCAAAGCCGACCTTGGCTCCAAAAAGAGGGGCGACGCCCCGCCTCCGATTCACGGATTAAGTAAAATAACGTTAAAAGTAGTGGTATTTCACTTTCGCCGTTTTCGGCTTCCATTTATCCTACACCTCTCAAGTCATTTCACAAAGTCGGACTAGAGTCAAGCTCAACAAGATACTCTTTCCTTGATGATTCTGCCAAGCTCATTCCCTTGGCTGTGGTTTCGTTAGATATTAGACAGAGACAGTGGGAATCTCGGTAATCCATTCATGCGCGTCACTAATTAGATGATGAGGCATTTGGCTGCCTTAAGAGAGTCATGGTTACTCCCACCGTTTACCCACGCTTGGTTGAATTTCTTCACATTGACATTTAGAGCACTGGGCAGAAATCACATTGCGTACGCATCCGTAGGGACCATCGCAATGCTTTGTTTTAATTAAACAGTTGGATTCTCCTTGTCCGCATCAGTTCTGAGTTGGCTGTTCGATGCTTGGGGAAGGCCCCTAAAGGAACCATTCCCAGTTCATCCTTCGGTTGACACGCAGTGACCTGCTCTCGTGCTAAGAGCAGCTCGAGCAATCCACTGACAGCCGACAGGCTTGAGGTTATGACCCCCGTGCCCAGCCTTCAGAGCCAATCCTTTTCCCAAGGTAACGGATCCTTTTTGCTGACTTCCCTTACCTACATTGTTGCATCGATCAGAGGCTATTCACTTTGGAGACTTAATGCAATTATGAGTACGATCGGGCGTGGGAGGCACTCGGTCCTCCAGATTTTCAAGGGCCGCCGGGGGTGCACGGAAAAGATAACTCTTTTCGAGGCCCCCGTTGACATCTCTGAATTCCTTAACGTTATTGTCAGCCGCCATGTCCCGGTTCTAAAATTTTAACCAGATCCCTTTTCGAAGCTCGCGACGAGGCACTATTAGACAGGCATCCCCCGTCTCTTAGGATCGACTAACCGATATGCAAGGGCCGTTCACATGAAACCTTTCCCCTCTTCGGCCTTTAAAGTTCTCATTTGAATATTTGCTACTACCACCAAGATCTGCACCGATGGTCGCTTCGCCCGAGCTTGAGCCCCGGGTTTTGCGGTGACCACCACGCCCTCCTACTGATTGGGGCTTAGCCCTTGCCCCAATGATCGAGTATAGATTGCGAGCTTTAGTGCCATCCATTTTCGAGGCTAGTTGATTCGGCAGGTGAGTTGTTACACACTCCTTAGCAGATTTCGACTTCCATGACCACTATCCTGCTGTCTTAATCGACCAACACCCTTTGTGGGTTCTAGGTTAGCACGCAGCTAGGCACCGTAACCCGACTTTCGGTTTAGCCCACATCGCCAATTCTGCTTACCAAAAATGGCCCACTTGAAGCCCTCAATTCCGTGGCACGGCTTAACGAAGCAGCCGCCCTGTACTACCTATTTAAAGTTTGAGAATAGGTCGAGGGCATTGTTCCCCCCATGCCTCTAATCATTGGCTTTTAAAAAGTTATTTAATTGGAATTTTGAGTTGAAATTTTGCAGATAAATGGAGAATAATCATATCCACCATTAGAAAAGATTTCAGAATTTTCTGGGCACTAAATTTTTTCTAATCAATTTTGTATAGCCCAAAATTGAAAAAATTGTCAAAAATAGCCTGTGAGTCGAAATGATCCCAAACTTCAGGGCAGACTCCTCATGAAATACACGATTTATTTGAGTCATTTCGGGACCAATTCTGTGATGAAAAGGCTATCAATTCACACTAATTTCGCAACTAGGCATTGCGGCCAGCAGGTTGGGGCAGCTGTGCCTCTGCCTGGCCCAAGGTGCATGCTGGCTGCCCTGTCCAGCGAACCTCCAGCCACCCCATGGCTGCCCTCAGGGACCATCACAGCCGGGAACATGGCCAAGCCCAGCTTGCCCACGAAATCAACACCCACAGCACCTGCCGAGCCTCACAGCATGCTCGCGGCTGGCTCACATGGGGCGCCCCTCGCAAGGCTGGTTTCGTGCCTGCTGGGGACTGCTGCGGCACCCCTGGCTCACACACTGGGCACCATGTTGAGGGCTGGGGTGAGAGGGCTGGCTCGCGATGGGCGCTCGTGGCCAGGCCCGCGCGCCCACCGCTACTGCACACTGGGCAAGCAGCCCATGCTGTGCTTGCTAAGGGTTGCCAAGCCATGTCTCCCATGCCCATGCTCCATCTGATGCAGCTCTCATGGCTTTCTTGCTCAGCACCATGTTGATGGGCAAAGACAAGGGGGCTGGCTCGCGATGGGCGCCTGTGGCCTGGCTGGCGTGCCCACCACTGCCGCGCCCTTGGCAAGGAGCCCATGCCGTGCCTGCTGGGGGCTACCTCGGCATGCCTCCCATGCCTAGGGTCAGTGCGACTCGGCTCCCCTCACTCGCTCGATAGGCAGTATGTCGATGGTCGGGGACAAGGGACTGGCTCGCGATGGGTGCCACTAGCCTAGCTGGCGAACCCACTACTGCTGCACGCTGGGCCCTGGGCCCTTGGCCAATGCCGTGCCTGCTGGGGACTGCCGAGGCATGCCTCCCATGCCCAGGGTCTGTGCGATGTGGCTCCCCTAGCTCGCTCGCTAGGCACTACGTCGAGGGACCTGGACCATGGGGCTGGCTCGCAATGGGCGCCACTGGTCTTGCTGGGGCACCCACAGCTGCCGCACGCTGGGCAGTTGGCCCATGCCATGCCTGCTGGGAGCTGCTGAGGCTTGCCTCCCTTGCCTAGGGGTCCGTGCAATGTGGCTCCCGTAGTACGCTTGCTAGGCACTCTATTGAGATTGGGGAACGAGGGGGCTGGCTCGCGATGGGCGCTCGTGCCCTAGCTGGCGCGCCCACCGCTACCGCACGCTGGGCATTTGGTCCATGCCGTGCCTACTGGGGCCTTCCAAGGCATGCCTCCCATGCCTAGTGTCCATGGGATGCTACTCCCCTGGATCGCTCGCTAGGCAGTAAGTCGAGGGGTAGGGACGAGGAGGTTGTCCTGCAATAGGCGCCCGTGGCCTGACTGGCGCACCCGCCGCTGCCGCACACTGGACAAGCAGCCCATGCCGTGCCTGGGGGCTGCCGAGGCATGCCTCCCGTGCCCAGTGTCCATGTGACATGGCTCCCCTGTCCACGTGACATGGCTCCCCTAGCTCGCTCATTGGGCAGTACTTTACCGTGGGACAGCATTGAGGGATAAGTTTCTGTTAGATATATATATTTTTTATTGAAGTAACACTTAGTTTGCCAATGCTTTCTGTTATATTTCCAAGTGTTTGTCCCTTGTGTTTATCATTCTCCACAAGCCCAAAGGACCTGCAATTTTTTTTCCAGGTCATTATCTTGAGGGACGATTTTAGATCTCGGGGCATCGATTACCAAAAAGAGAGGGATAATTGTTGTGGCGGTTCGGGAGGGGGGGAGGGACGAATTGAAGTGACAAAGGGTTGAATCTCAGTGGATCCTGGTAGCAAGGCCACTCTGCCACTTACCATACCCCATCGCATATTTAGGTCGTCTACAAATGATTCTACTCATCACTCAATGGGAATCACACTTCAAGGCAGCCTACGAGGCCCCTCCGCCGCGCGGGCTTGGCTAATGACACGTGCCTTTCAGGGCCGGGAGGCCCTTACTACAGGTCGACGATCGGGCAATGGGCGCATGCATCGCTTCTAACCCAGATTCTGAGTTAGAGACGTTTAGTCATAATCCAGTGCACGGTAGCTTTGCGCCACTGGCTTTTCAACCAAGTTCTATGGCCAATTGTGTGAATCAACGGTTCCTCTCGTACTAGGTTGAATTACTATCGTGACTGGTAAAACTAAGCTGTCTCACGACGATCTAAACCCAGCCCACGTTCCCTATTGGAGGGTGAACAATCCAACACTTGGTGAATTCTGCTTCATAATGATAGGAAGAGCCGACATTGAAGGATCAAAAAGCAACGTTGCTATGAACGCTTGGCTGCCATAAGCCAGTTATCCTTGAGGTAACTTTTTTGACACCTCTAACTTCAAATTTGAAGGTCTAAAGGATCGATAGGCCATGGTTTCACGGTTCCTATTTGTACTGGAAATCAAAATTAAACCAACTTTTACCTTTTTGTTCCACATGAGATTTCTGTTCTCATTGAGCTCATCTTAGGACACTTGTGTTATCTTTTAACAAATGTGCCGCCTTAGCCAAACTCCCCACCTGATAGTGTCTTCTACTCGGATTGGCCGGCCAAAGTCGACCTTGGGTCCAAAAAGAGGGCCGACGCCCCGCCTTTGATTCACGGAATAAGTAAAATAACGTTAAAAGTAGTGGTATTTCACTTTCGCCGTTTTTGGCTCCCACTTATCCTACACCTCTCAAATCATTTCACAAAGTCGGACTAGAATCAAGCTCAATAGGGTCTTCTTTCCCGCTAAATCTGCCAAGCCCATTCCCTTGGCTGTGGTTTCGCTGGATAGTAAACAAGAACAGTGGGAATCTTGTGAATCCATTCATGCGTGTTACGAATTAGATGATGAGGCATTTGGCTACCTTAAGAGAGTCATAGTTACTCCCACCGTTTACCCACGCTTGGTTGAATTTCTTCACTTTGATATTTAGAGCACTGGGTAAAAATCACATTGCGTGAGCATCCATAGGGACCATCGCAATGCTTTGTTTTAATTAAATAGTAGGATTCCCCTTGTGTGTACAAGTTCTGAGTTGGCTATTCGATGCCCGGGGATGGCCCCTAGAGGTATCGTTCCTAATCCATCCCCTGGCCAGCATGTGGCGACTTGCTCTCGCCGCAGTAGTAGCTCGAGCAATCCACCGACAGTCAACAGATTCGGGACTAGGACCCCCATGCCCAGCCCTCAGAGCTAATCCCTTTCTCGAGGTTGTAGATTTATTTTTTTTTTGACTTCCCTTGCCTACATTGTTCCATCGATTAGAGGCTATTCACCTTGGAGACCTGATGTAGTTATGAGTACGATCGGATGTGCGGCGCTCTTCCAGCCTCTGAACCCTACCTTGGCTACGCTCTTTCCCAAGTGGGCAGGCTATTAAACAGAAAAGATAACTCTTTTTGGGGCCCCCGTCGACGTCTCTGTACTGCTAAACATTACCGTCAGCTGCCATATCCTGGTTCTAAAATTTTAACCGAAGCCCCTTTCGAAGCTCGCAGCGAGGCACTATCCAACGGGCTTCCCCCGTCTCTTAGGATTGACTAACCGATGTGCAAGTGCCATTCATATGGAACCTTTCCCCTCTTCAGCCTTCAAAGTTCTCATTTAAATATTGGCTACTACCAACAAGATCTGCACCAATGGCCGCTCCGCCCAGGCTCTTGCCCAGGCTCCAGCCTCGGGTATGACGACGTCCGCCCCCCCTCCTACTCATTGGGGTTTGGCCCTTGCCCCAACAGCCGGGTATAGGTCCCGTGCTTCAACGCCATCCATTTTTTAGGCTAGTTGATTCGGTGAGTGAGTTGTTACACATTTCTTCGCGGATTTCGACTTTCATGACCACCGTCTTGTTGTCTTAATCGACCAACACCCTTTATGGGTTCTAGGTTAGCGCACAGTTGGGCATCATAACCTCGCTTTTGGTTCATCCCGCATCGCCAGTTCTGCTTACCAAAAATGGCCCACTTGGAGCTTTTTATTCTGTGGGATGGCTCAACGAAGTAGCTGCCCTGTACTACTTAAAGTTTGAGAATAAGTCGATGGCATTGCACTCTTGATACCTCTAATCATTTGTTTTACCTAATATAACTCGCATCTAAGCTCTAGCTATCCTGAGGAAAACTTCAGAGGGAACCAGCTACTAGACGGTTCGATTAGTCTTTCACCCATTTACCTAAGTTAGATGAACGATTTGCACGTTAGTATCACTGCAGGCCTCCACCAGAGTTTCCTCTTTCATGTCCTGACAAGCATAGTTCACCATCTTTCAGGTCCCGACAGGCATGATCGCACTCGAACCCTTCTCGAATGATCGAGGTCGATTGGCGATGCACCCGCGAGGGATCCCGCCAATCAACTTTCTTGCGCCTTATGGGTTTACTCGCCTGTTGACTCACACGCATGTCACACTCCTTGGTCCACGTTTCAAGACGGGTCGAATGGGAAGCCCACTGGCCGACACTAGGAGTGCATTGCCAGCCACGATCTTAACAACGATGTCTTCGCTAGCGTATCAAAGGTTCAGGCTTGGGCAGCCATCGCAATCCGTGTCGATCCGCACCCCGAGTCGATTGACGGACCGACTCGTGGCTGTTCCACATCCGATCGAGGTGCATCATCGGCCCTAATCCGCTTCCCTCCTACCAATTTCAAGCACTCTTTAACTCTCTTTTCAAAGTCCTTTTCATCTTTCCCTCGCGGCACTTGTTCGCTATCAGTCTCTTGCCCGTATTCAGCCTTGGATGGAATTTATCGCCCTATTAGGGCTGCATTCCCAAACAATCTGACTTGTCAACAGCGCTTCGTGGTGCGACAGGTTCCCGAGCGAGACGAGGCTCTCACCTTCTCTGGTGCCCCTTTCTAGGGGACTTGGGCCACAGTCCATCGCTGAGGACGCTTTTCCATACTACAATTCAGGCGTCGAGGGCGCACAATTTTCAATCTGAGCCTTTCCTGGTTTGCTCGCCATTACTAGGGGAATCCTTCTTAGTTTCTTTTCCTCTGCTTATTGATATCCTTAAACTCAGCGAGTGATCCTACCTGACCTAGGGTCATATCTCGATTGATCGATTGATCATTAGGTCTGTGAGCCACGAGCTAGCGATGATCGCACGAGGGAGCACAAGGCTTTGTCTACCACTGCTAAGCCATGATGCAGCGCCGCTCAAGGCTCATTTTTAGGCCAACCGCGAGCCAAAGGTGCACGAGAGGCCAACATCTGCCCCTATGATCGGGGCCGACAGTGCTTGACACCCAGGCAGATGTGCCCTCGGCCTGATGGCTTCGGGCATAACTTGCGCTCAAAGACTCAATGGTTCACGGGGTTCTGCAATTCACACCAAGTATCGCATTTTGCTACATTCTTCATTGATGCGAGAGCTGAGATATCCATTGTCGAGAGTCATTTTAGACATCATCTAAGGACGACACGACCGCCAGTCACGCACCGAGATCGAGATGAGGTGTGTGCTTTTTCATTTGAGTTCCTTGGCGCATGCAGCGCTGTGGGTTTTTTTGTTACGCGCAATATGGGGCTTGGTCGCACACCTTTGTCGTGGGAGGCAGGACGAGGGGCTTGAGAGCCCTCTGCCCCCTCGATGTGTTTATAATGTGTTTGTGGGTCATTCTGCTGAGCGAGTTTTCGATAATGATCATTCCACAGGTTCACCTACGAAAACCTCGTTATGACTTCTCCTTCCTTTCAATGAAAAGGTTCAGTGGACTTCTCGCGACGTCGTGAGTTACGAACCGCCCACATCGCCATGATTCAAACACTTCACCAGACCATTCAATCGATAAGTGCGACAAGCCATGTGTGGAAAGGGCAGGGATGTAGTCAACGTGAGCTAATGACTCACGTTTACTAGGAATTCCTCGTTGAAGACCAACAATTGCAATGATCTATCCCTATCACGATGAAATTTCAAAGATTACCCGAGCCTGTCGGCCTAGGCTATAAACTCGTTGAATACATCATTATAGCGTGCGTGCGGCCCAGAACATCAAATAGCATCACAGACCTGTTATTGCCTCAAACTTCCTTGGCCTAAGTGGCCATAGTCCTTCTAAAAAGCCGGTCGTGGAGGGTCACCTCCATGTAGCTAGTTAGCAGGCTGGGGTCTCATTCAAGAAAGAGCTCTCAGTTTGTCAATCCTTACTATGTCTAGACCTGGTAAGTTTCCCCCTGTTAAGTCAAATTAAGCAGCAGGCTCCACTCTTCGTGGTGCCCTTCCTTCAATTCCTTTAAGTTTCAGCCTTGCGACCATACTTCCTCCAGAACCCAAAGACTCTGATTTCTGATAAAGTGCCAGCAGAGTCCTAAAAGCAACATCCGCTCATCCCTTGTTGGCATCGTTTATGGTTGAGACTAGGACGGTATTTGATCATCTTCGAGCGCCCAACTTTCATTCTTGATGAATGAAAACATCCTTGGCAAATACTTTCATAGTTGTTTATCTTTCATAAATCCAAGAATTTCACCTCTGACTATGAAACATGAATGCCCCCGATTGTCCTTGTTAATCCTTATTCCGATCCCGAAGGCCAACAAAATAAGGTCGAAATCCCATGATGTTATCCCATGCCAATGTATTCAGAGCGTAGGCTTGCTTTGAGCACTCTAATTTCTTCAAAGTAACAGCGTCGGAGGCACGACCCGGCCAATTAAGGCCAGGAGCGCATCTCGGCTGTAGGGACGAGCCAACTGATGCACACTATAGGTGAATTGGCTGACCCATCCCAAGGTCCAACTACGAGCTTTTTAATAGCAACAACTTAAATATACGCTATTGGCGCTGGAATTACCGTGGCTGCTGGCACCAGACTTGCCCTCTAATGGATCCTTGTTAAGGGATTTCGATTGTACTCATTCCAATTACCAGACTCAAAGAACCCGATATTGTTATTTATTGTCACTACCTACTCGTGTCAAGATTGGGTAATTTGCATGCCTGCTGTCGTCCTTAGATGTGGTAGCCATTTCTCAGGCTCCCTTTTCAGAATCAAACCCTAATTCTTAGTCACCTATCACCACCACAGTAGGCAGCTATCCCATCATCTAAAGTTGATAGGGCAAAAATTTGAATGGTGCGTCGCCGGCATGATGGCCTTGCGATCCGTTGAGTTATCATGAATCTTCAGAGTAATAGGCGAAGCTCACGTCGACCTTTTATCTAATAAATGCACCCCTTCCAGAAGTCGAGGTTCGATGAACGTATTAGCTCTAGAATTACTACAATTATTTGAGTAGTAGGTACCATCAAACAAACTATAACCGATTTAATGAGCCATTCGCAGTTTCACAATCTGAATTAGTTCATACTAACACATGCATGGCTTAATCTCTGAGACAAGCATATGACTACTGGCAAGATCAACCAGATAGCATCCTTCGAGACGTCGCGCCAATTAGGACCAAAGCGTGCCGTAAGGTTCCCTGAGGCCAACGTCATTGAAAATCGATGGGACATGGGACAAATGCTTTCGCTTGGATTGGCAGAGGTCGAGGCCACTCCTGTCGTAACACTTTTCACACCTAATGGGACGATCGAGCGCCTATGTGCTAAAGCAGCCGCATGTTGAAGCAAGCCGCGCTTGGAGCACGAGGCCCAACTGAGGTTTCCCCCCATGCCTGTGAAGGACATGGTGTAAAGATAGCTGACTTGAATCATCGAATTTCATTTATGAAGGCGTGCGACACAGTCCCATTGTCTGACGCTGGGCAAGAAGCCAATGCCGTACTTGCTAGGGGCTGCCGAGGCGTACCTCCCATGCCCAAGGTCTGTGTGACGCAACTCCCCTGGTACTCTCATTGGGCACTATGTCTGGAGGCAGGAACGAGTGGGCTGGCTCGCGATGGGCACCCGTGGCCCAGCTAGCGTGACCACTGCTTCCATAAGCAGGGCAAGCAGCCCATGCCATGCCCGGTGGGGGCTGCGGAGGCTTTCCTCCCGTGCCCAGTTCGTGCGACGCGACTGCCCTGGCTCGCTCGCTGGGCACCATGTCGAGGGGTTGGAACGAGGGGGTTGGCTCGTGATGGGCGCCCGTGGCCTGGCTGGCGCGCCCACCACTGTCGCAAGCTTGGCAAGCAGCCTATGCCGTGCCTGCTAGGGGCTGCCGAGGCATGCCTCCTATGCCCAGGGTCCATGCAACGTGGCTCTGCTGGATCGCTCGCTGGGCACTACGTCCAGGGGCAGGGACGAGGGCGCTCGCTCGCGATTGTCGCCACTGGCCTAGCTGGCACGCCCACAGCTGCCGCACATTGGGCAAGCAGCCCATGCCATGCCTATTAGGGGCTGCCGAGGATATCCTAAAAAAACACAACGGATAGCCCTAGGAGACAATTTATCCATACTAGTTTCAAATAAATGGACGAAGCAAACACCCAAAAATTCACAGAGTTAGAGAAAAGAGTGGACAAAAGGAATGTCACCTCCAAGAGTTGAAGATGGTATCTAATTAATGAGAAATCTAGCAATGAGTACGGCATTACTCCAAAAGTATTTGGGTACATTCATTTGAATCATAATAGTATGAGTAACATCAAGAAGATGTCTTTTTTTACATTCTGCCACACCATTTTGTCATAGAGTATGAGCACATGATGATTGGTGAATAATGCCATTTGCAAAACAAAAAAGAGAGAAGTCAGTTTTCATATATTCTAAGGCATTATCAGATCGTAAAATACGAATACTGGTAGAAAATTGAGTCTTTATTTCATTATAAAATGTTTGAAATACATGAAAAACATGAGACCTGTCTTTTAGCAAATAAATCCAAGTCATTCAAGAATAATCATTCACAAAAGTGATAAAATACTTATGACCGGACAAAGTAGGATAATGACAAGACCCCCATACATTGGAGTGAACTAAATCAAAGGACTTAAATTTCGACTCTCTCTAAGAGAAAAAGACGACTTGTGATGTTTTCCCAACTGACATGCATCACAGTATATTAAAGCAATAGACTCAACAAAAGGTACTATTTTTTTAGCTTGAAAAAATTAGGATGACCTAAATGACAATGCCAATCATAAGGAGACACACTACCAGCAATAGCAGCAATAGAAGAATTAAGAAAATAAACGCCCCTTGATTCAAAGTCGTGTCCAATTAATGTATACGTCTGAAGGTCCTGAAAAATACAATAAGTGAGAAAGAAGGTTACAGAACAATTTAAAGATTTTGTGATTTGATTTATTGAGAGAAGATTAAATGATAAAATAATTCTTGATTAACTGTAAAAGAAGGAGTGTGAACAGTACCAAACCTAGACCCATCAGCAATAGTAATTGGTGACAAAGATTGACAAGGAGTAAAAGTATGAAACTGACGTTGGTCCCCAGTCATGTGATTTGATACACCATAATCTATTAACCAAGAATTACTAGAAAGAGTTGCAAGTGCAGTGATACCTATTTGGAGGGTATGAGAGGTAATAAAATTAGGTTGTGATTGAATTAACCATTCATACTCCCCTTTAGAAATCTGAATAATATCATTAAGTCCAACTAAAGAAATAGAATCATCATAAGTGAAGGTAGCAGTAGCTGCCTTGGGAGTGTTGTGCTTTTTGGTATGTTTGGTAGCCCATTCAGGTTTACCATGCTTGTCCCAACATGCATCTTCAGTGTGATTTCCTTTGCCACAAAAATCACATTTTCTATCACGTCCTTTACTCTTTCCAATATTGTGCCTACGTCCTTGTGCGAACATGGCAGAATGTTCAAGAGTAATAGGTGGAGATGATAGAGTTAAAGAGCCTGATTACAAGCGAGAGAAGGCTGCTTGAAGAGCAGGCATTGTGCTTTCTCCAACTAACTGAATTTTGAGAGTATTATATTGGTCATTCAAATTCATAAGAAATCCATAAACAAAGAGATTTTCCCATTGATGCTTTTGAGTTTCTAGATCTGTAGAGAGGGGCTGCAATTCACGGAATTCATTGATAATTCCACTATAGGCAGCCAAAAATTTTGGAAGGGATTTTTCACTTTGTTTGTTATCAAGAAGTTGTTGAAACAAAGAGAAAATTCAAGAATTATTATCATCATTTAAGAACATTTCTTTAATAGAGTCCCACATTTCCTTAGCAGTTGATATCAATCCAACAGAGGTAGCAATCTCAGGTTCCAAAGAATTTAGTAGCCACGATTTCATGGCATAATCAGATTGACGCCAAGCTACATATTTGGAATCCTTAGTGTCTATCATCGTTTGAGCTAGATGATGATCACGACCCTGAGAACCAAGGAAGGTACGAAATGCTTGAGACCAAAGAGCATAATTTCTACCATTAAACTTTACAGTAGTTCCAATAGAATCACCCAAATCAGAGTGAGACATATTATTTGACATCTTGAATTGTAGATTCAAGTACCCAAAAATAAAATAAAATAAAATGCACAACCTTAAACACAGAGGCACAACCTCAAATACGGAGGCACAACTTCAAATATGAAGGCACAACCTCAAAAATAGAGGTATAAAAAAAAATCAATCACACAAGAGGGGATTGATTAACCCTTACAAAAAAAAGGTTTAAGATTAAAATGAACCTTGCTCTGATACCATGTAAACAGGCATAATTTTAGAGAAAAGAATATTATTCCTTGTACTCTTTACAATAGAAATACAACACCTATATATACGAGGTAGTAGCCTACTAATCAAGGAGTAGATTACTCTTTTCCTATTATAGACAATAATATCACAACTAGTATATTACAGCTAGCATATCTAAAAATAACCTATTTTAATTTTTAACATAAGATTTTCTAACACCACTCATGCTCAAGTCCGTGTGACGCAGCTCCTTTGCTTCATTCGCTGGGCACTATGTTGAGGGGCAAGGACGAGGGGCCTGGCTCACAATGGGCGCCCGTGGCTTGGCTGACGCACCCACCATTGTCGCAAGTAGGGCAAGCAGCCAATGCCGTGCCTACTGGGGGCTGCCGAGGCATGCCTCTAGTGCTCAAGGTCCATGCGACATGACTCCGTTGGCTCGCTTGTTGGGCACTATGTCCAGGGGGCTCGCTCTCGATGGGCGCTCGTGGCCTGGCAGGCACGCCCACCGCTGTAGCACGATTGATAAGCAGCCCATCCCGTGCTTGCTAGGGGCTGCCGAGGCATGCCTCCCATGCCTAGGGTCCGTGTGACGTGGCTTCCCTGCTTCGCTCGCTGTGCACTATGTCGAGGGGCTGGGACGAAGGGGCTGGCTCGCAATGGGCGCCCACGGCTTGTCTAGTGTGCCCTCAACTGTCACAAGATGGGCAAGCAGCCCATGCCATACCTGCTAGGAGCTGCCGAGGCATGCCTCCAGTGCCCATGATTCTTGCGACACAGATCCTTGGCTCACTCGCGGGGCAATATGTCAAGGGGCTGGCTCGTGATGGGCGCTCGTGGCCTGGCTGGCGCGCCCACCACTACCGTACTTTGAGCAAGCACCCATACTATTCCTGCTGGGGGCTACCGAGGCATGCCTCCGGTGCCTAGGGTCCCTGCGATGCGGCTCCCCTGGTTCGCTCATTGGGCACTATATCGAGGGGGAGGGACGACGGGGCTGGCTCAGGATGGGCTCCCGTGGCCTGGCAGGTGCGCCCACCATGATCGCACACTGGGCAAGTAGCCCATGCCGTGCCTGCTGGGGGCTGCCAAGGCATACTTTCCGTGCCCAAGCTCCATGCGATGTGACTCCCCTAGTTCGCTCACTCTGCACTATGTCGAGGGGCTGGCTCGTGATGGGTGCCAGTAGCCTGGCTGGCGTGCCCATCGCTACAGCACACTGGGCAAGCAGCCCACGCCATGCGTGCTGGGGCTGCCAAGGCATGCCTCCTATGCCCAGGGTCCATGCGATGCGGCTCTTCTAGCTCACTCGTTGGGCACTATGTTGAGGTGCTGGCTCGCGATGGGCACCGTGGCCTGGCTGGCGCACCCCACACTGCTACACACTATGCAAGTAGCCCATGCCATGCCTGCTTGGGGCTGCCTAGGCGTGCCACCAATGCCTAGGGTCCGTGCGACGTGGCTCCCCTGGTTCATTCTCTATGCACTACTTCGAGGGGCTGGCTCGTGATGGGTGCCAGTGGCCTGGCTGGCGTGCCCACCGCTGCCACACTCTTGGCAAGCAGCCCACGCCGTGCGTGCTAGGGACTGCCAAGGCATGCCTCCCATGCCCAGGGTCTGTGCGGTGCGGCTCTGATGGCTCCCTCACTGGGCACTATGCTGAGGTGCTGGCGCGTGGTGGGCGCTTGTGTCCTGGCTCGCGTAACCCACACTGCTACACACTGTGCAAACAGCCCATGTCATTGCTTGCTAGGGGCTGCTGTTGCATGCCTCCTATGCCCAGGGTCCGTGCAACGTAGCTTCCCTGGCTCACTCGCTTGGCACTGCGTCGAGGGTCAGGGATGAGGGGGCTAGCTCGTGATGGGCGCCCTTGGCCTGGCTGGCTCGCCCACCATTGTCACAAGCTGGGCAAGCTGCCCTTGCCATACCTACTGGGGGCTGCCAAGGCATGCCTCCCGTGCCCAAGGTCCGTGCGACGCGGCTCCTCAGGCTTGCTCACTGGGCACTATGTCAAGGGGCAAGGACGAGGGGGCTGGCACACGATGGGTGCTCGTGGCCTGGCTAGCACGCCCACCGCTCCCGCACACTGGGCAAAGAGCCCTTTCCATGCCTGCTGGGGGCTACCGAGGAGTGCCTTCTGTGCCCAAGGTCCACGCGACGTGACTCCTTTGGCTTCCTCGTTGGGCACTATGTCGAGGTGCTGGCTCGTGATGGGTGCCCATAGCCTGGCTAGTACGCCCACCGCTGTAACATAGGGATGAGGGGGCTGGATCACGATTGGGGCTCGTGGCCTGGCTGGCGTGCACACCGATGACGCATGCTGTGCAAGCAACCCATGCAAGGCTTGCTAGCGGCTGTCGAGGCATGCCACCCGTGCCCAGGGTCAGTGCGATGGGACTCCTCTAGCTCGCTCGCTGGGCACTATATCGAGGGGCTGGCTCGCGATGGCGGCCAATGGCGTGGTTGGAGCGCCAACTGCCCCTGCTTGCTGGGCATGCAGCCCAAGCCGCAACTATTGGGGGCCACCGAGGCACGCCTCTTGTGCCCAAGATTCGGGCGACGCGGTTCCCCGGCTCCCTAGTTGGGCACTGTGTTGAGGGGTAGGCACGCCCACGGCTGTCGAAAGCTTAGGCAAGCAGCCCATGCCGTGCCTGCTAGGGGCTATCGATGCATGACTCGTGTGCCTAAGGCCCGTGCAATGCAGCTCCCCTAGCTCGCTTGCTGGGCACTATGTCGAGGAGCTAGCTTGCGGTGGACGCTCGTGGCCTGACTGGCGCGCCTATTGCCCCTCACACTGGGCAAGTAGGCCCTACCATGCCTGCTAAGGGTTGTCGAGGCTTGCCTCCATGCCCGGGGTCTGTCTAATGTGGCTCCCTAGCGTCCTCGTTGGGCATTATGTCAAGCAGCTGGCTCATGATGGGAGCCCGTGGCCTGGCTGGTGCGCCCACCACTGTCAAAAGCTTGACAAGTAGCCCATGTCGTGCCTGCTAGGTGCTGTCAAGGCATGCCTCCTGTGCCCATGGTCCGTGTTATGCAGCTGCCTTGGCTCGCTGGGCACTATGTCGAGGGGCTAGCTCGTGGTAGGTGCCCGTGGCCTGGCTGGTGCGCCTACCGCTGCCACTCGTTGGGCAAGAAGCCTAAGTCGCGGCTGTTGGGGGCAGCCAAAGCTTGCCTCCCATGCCCAGGGTCCATGCAACGAGGCTCCTTGGCTCTCTCATTGGGTACTATGTCGAGGGGCTGGCTCATGATGGGTGCCCATGGCCTGGCTGGCGCACCCACCTCTATCGAAAGCTGGGCAAGCAGCCAATGCAATGTCTGTTAAGGGCTGTCGAGGCATGCCTCCTATGCCCAAGGTCCGTGCGATGCGACTCCCCTGGCTCGCTCGTTGGGCACTACATCGAGGGGCTGGCTCGCGGTGGTCGTTGGTGGCCTGGCTGGCACGCCTACTACCCCCGCATGCTGTGTAAGCAGCCCATGCCGCGCCTGTTGGGGGCTGCCATCGCGTGCCTCCTATTCCAAGGGTTCGTGCGATGCGGCTCCTTCGCTTGACCGCTGGGCACTATGTAGAGGGGTTGGCTGATAATAGGCGCCTGTGGCCTGGCTGGCACCCACCACTGTTGCGTGCTGGGCAAGCAGCCCATGCCGTGGCTGCTGGGAGCTACTGAGGCATGCTTCCCATGCCCAGGGACAATTTGAAGCGGCTCCCCTAGCTCGCTCGCTGGGCACTACGTCAAGGGGCTGGCTCGTCATGGGCGCCCATGGCTTGGTTGGCCCACCCACCACTGCCTCACGCTGGGCAAGCTGCCCATGCTATGCCTTCTGGGGACTGCCAAGGGATGCCTCCCATGCCCAGGCTCGCACACTGGGAGCTATGTCAAGGGGTTGGCTTGCGATGTGTGCCCGTGGCCTGGCTCGCGCACCCAAGGCTGTTGCACGCTGTGCATGCAGCCCATGGAGTGCCTGTTAGGGGCTGTCGAGGCGTGCCTTCTGTGAACAGTGTCTGTGCAACATGGCTCCCCTGGCTTGCTTGCTGGGCACTAAGTGGAGGGGCAGGGACGAGGTGGCTCGCTCGCGATGGGCTCCCGTGGCCTGGCAGGCACGCCCACCGCTGCCACACGCTGGGCAAGCAGCCCATGCCGTGCCTGCTAGGGGCTACCAAGGCTTGCCTTCAATGCCCAGGGTCCGTGCAACGCGGCTTCCCAGGCTTGCTCACTGGGCACTCTGTCGAGTGGCAGGGACGAGGAGGCTGGCACAGGATGGGTGCTCGTTGCCTGGCTGGCGCGCCCACCGCTCCTACACGCTGAGTAAGCAGCCCTTGCTGTGCCTGCTTAGCGCTGCCGAGGTGTGCCTCCCATGCCCAGGGTCCATGCGACGCAGCCCTCTGACATACTAGTTGGGCACTCTGTCGAGGTGCTGCCTCGCGATGGTTGCCCGTAGCCTGGCTGGCGCGCCCACTGCTGCAACATGCTGGGCAAGTAGCCCATGCCGTGCATGCAGGGGCCTGCTCAGGCATGCCTCTCGTGCTGAGGGTCCTTACGATGCACCTCCCCTGGCTCGTTCACTGGCACCATGTCGAGGGCCAGGAACGAGGGGGCTGTATCGCGATGGGCGCCCTTGGCCTGGCTGGCGCACAAACTGCTGCCGCACGCCAGGCAAGTAGCCCATGCCATGCCTGCTGGGGGTTGCTGAGGCATGCCTCCTGTACTCGGGGCCTGTGTGACGTGGCTCCCCTGCCTCGCTCATTGGGCACTCTGTTGAGGGGCAGGGACGAGGGGGCTGGCTTGCGATGGGGTCGCTGAGGCTTGCCTCCCATGCCTAGGGTCTGTGCGATGCAGCTCCACTAGCTCGCTCGCTGGGCATTATGTCGAGGGGTTGGCTCACGATGGGAGCCCGTGGCCTTGCTGTCGCACCCAACACTGCTACACACCATGCACGCAACTGATGCCACGCCTTTTGGGGGCTGCCGAGGCATGCCTCCTGTGCCCAGGGTCCGTGCAATGCGTCTCCCCTTCTTCGCTCGCTGAGAACCATGTCATGGGGCAGGGGCATGGGGCTGGCTCGCAATGGACGCCTGTGGCCTGGCTGGCACACCCACCACTGTCGTAAGCTGGGCAAGCAGCCCTTGCCGTGGCTGCTGGGGGCTACCGAGGCATGCCTCCCATGCCCAGGGCCAGTTCGACACGGCTGCCCAGGCTCGCTCGCTTGGCACTATGTCGAGGGGCAGGGACAGGGGGGCTGGCCTGCGATGGGTGCCCGTGGCCTATTTGGCTCCCACAGCTCTCACACGCTGGGCGGACAGCCCTTGCAGTACCTGCTGGAGGCTGCCGAGGTGTGCCTCTAATGCCCAGGGTCCACGCAACGTGGCTCCCCTTGTTTGCTTGCAAGGCACTATGTCGAGGTGCTGGCACATGATGGGTGCCCGCAGCTTGGCTGGCGCGCCTATCGCTGCATCACACTAGGCAAGCAGCCCATGTCGTGCCTGGAGGGGGCTGCCGAGGTATGCCTCCCGTGCCCAGGGTCCGTGCGACGCACATCCCCTGGCTCGCTCGCTGGGCACCATGTCGAAGGGCAGGGACAAGGGCGCTAGCTTGCGATGGGTGTCGTGGCCTGGCTAGTGTGCCAACCGCTCCCACACGCTGGGACGGTAACCCTTGCCGTACCTGTTGGAGGCTGCCGAGTTGTACCTCCCATGCCCAGGGTCCGCGCGATGCGACTCCCCTGGCTTGCTCGCTAGGCACTATGTCGAAGTGCTTGCACGCGATAGGTGCTCGCAACCTGGCTGGTGCCCCCACCACTGCATCACGCTAGGCAAGTAGCCCATGTCATGCCTGCAGGGGGCTGTCGAGGCATGCCTCGCATGCCCAGGATCTGTGCGACGTGGCTCCCCTAGCTCGCTCGCTAGTCACTATGTCGAGCAGCATGGGTGACGGGTTTGCCTCACAATGAGCACCCGTGGCCTGGCTAGCGCAGCCATTACTTTCGCATGCTGCGCAAGGCAGCCCATGCTGTGCCTGCTTGGGGCTTCCAATGCATGCCTCCCGTGCCAAGGGACCGTGCGACACGGTTCCCTTGGCACGCTCGCCTGGCACTACGTGTAGGGTCAGGGATGAGGGGTTAGCTCACGATGGGCGCCCGTGGCCTGGCTGGCAAGCAACCCATGCCATGCTTGTAGGGGGCTTCTAAGGCATGGCTCTTGTGCCAAGGTCCATGAGACATGGCCCTCCTTGCTTGCTTGCTTGAAACAATGTCGAGGGGTAGGGACAAGCGGTCGGCACGTGATGGGCGCCTGTGGCCTGGTAGGCGTGACCACTGCTGTCGCTCACTGGGCAAAAAGCCCATGCCGTGCCTGGCGGGGGCCACCAAGGAATGCTTTCCGTTCCCAGGGTCCCTCTGTCGCGGCTCCCATGGCTCGCTCGCTGGGCACTGTGTCTAGGGGTTGGCTCGTGATGGGCAGCTGTGGCAAGGTTGGCGTACCTACCGCTGCCGCATGCTCTGCAAGCAGCCCATGCCGTGCCTGTTGGAGGCTTCTAAGGCATGCCTTCCATGCCCAGGGTCCGTGCAATGTGGCTCCCCTAGCTCGCTGGCGGGGCAAGCAGCCCATGCCATGCCTGCTAGGGGCTGCCGAGGCGTGCCTCCCATGCGCAGGGTCCGTGCGATGCATCTGCCCTGGCTCACTCGCTGGGCACTAAGTCGAGAGGCAGGGCCGAGGGGGCTGGCTCGCGGTGGGCACCCATGGCCTGGCAAGCATGCCCACCGCTGCCGCACACTAAGCAAGCAGCCCATGCCATGCGTGCTAGGGGCGACCAAGGCATGCCTCCCGTTGCCAGGGTCCGTGCGACACGGCTCTTTTGGCTCACTCGTGGAGCACTATGTCGAGGGGCAGGGACGATGGGGCTGGCTGACGATGGGGGCTCATGGCCTGGCTGGCGCGCCCATTGCTCACGTATGTAGGGGCAAGCAGCCCATGCCGTGCCTGCTTGGAGCTGCCGAGGCTTGCCTCCCATGCCCATGGTCCGTGCGACGCGGCCCCACTTGCTCGCTCGTTGGCCATTATGTTGAGGGGCAAGGATGAGGGGCTGGCTCGTGATGGGCGCATGTGGCAGGGCTAGCACACCTACCGCTGCTGCACGCTGTGCAAGCAGCCCATGCTGTGCCTGCTGGAGGCTTTTGAGGCATGCCTCCCGTGCCCAAGGTCCGTGTGATGCGGCTCCCCTAGCTCGCTCGCTAAGCACTATGTCGAGGGGCTGGCTCGTGATGGGTGCCTATGGCATGGCTCGCGCGCCCACCGCTGCTGTACACTTGCCAAGCAGCCCATGTCGTGCCTGCTGGGAGCTGCCGAGGCTTACCTCCCATGCCCGTGGTCTGTGCGACGCGGCTCCCTTGGCTCACTCGTCGGGCACTATGTCGAGAGCAGGGACAAGGGGGCTGGCTCACGATGGGCGCCCGTGGCCTGGCTGGCGCACCCGCCGCTCCTCGACGTAGGGCAAGCAGCCCATGCCGTGCCTGCTGGGAGCTGCCGAGGCTTGCCTCCCGTGCCCAGGGTCCGTGCGACACGGCTGTGCTGGCTCACGCGCTGGGCACTATGTCGAGGGGTAGGGACGAGGGGCCTGGCTCGTTATGGGCATCCATGGCCTACCCCGCCTGCCCAACACTGCTGCATGCTGGGCAACCAGCCCATACCACGCTTGCTGGGGACTGCGGAGGCGTTTCTCCCATGTGCAGGGTCCGTGAGACGCAGCTCCCCTGGCTCGCTTGTTGGGCACTATGTTGAGGGGGAGGGATGAGGGGGCTGGCCCGCGATAGGCGCATGTGCCCTGGCTAGCATGCCCTCCGCTGCCACACACTGGGCAAGTAGCCTTGCCGTGCTTGCTGGGAGCTGCCGTGGCTTGCCTCCCGTGGCCAGGGTCCATGTTACGCGGTTCCCCTGGGTCATTCGCTGGGCACTACGTCGAGGGGCAGGGCCAAGGGGGCTCACACGCCATTGGCGCCCGTGGCCTGGCTGAGGTGCCCATCGCTCTCGTATGCTAAGCAAGCAACCTAAGCCGTGCCAGCTGAGGGCTGTGTAGGCTTGCCTTCCGTGCCCAGGGTCTGTGTGACGTGGCTTCTTACCTCACTGACGAGGCACTATTTCGAGGTGTTGGCTTGTGATGGGCACCCGTGGCCTGGCTGGGACGCCAATTGCTCTCACACGCTTAGCAAACAGCCCATGCCGTGCCTGCTGGGGGTTACTAAGGCATGCCTCCCGTGCCCAGGGTCTGTGTGACATGGCTCCCCTGGCTCACTCGTTGGGCACTAAGTCTAGGGACAAGGACAAAGGGGCTGGCTCGCGATGGGCGTCCATGGCCGGGCAGGCGCGCTCTCTACTGTCACAAGCTGCGAAAACAACCCATGTCGTGCCTGCTAGGGGATGTCGAGGCCTACCTCCCGTACCCAGGACCTTGCGACGCTTGTCCCTGGCTCGCTCGCGGGGCTCTATGTCGAGTGCCTGGCTCGTCATGGGCACCCATGGCCTGGCTGGCCCGCCCACCGCTCCTACATGCTGGGCAAGAAGCCTAAGCCGTGCAACCTGGTGGCTGCCAAGGCATGCCTTCCTTGGCCATGGTCTGTGTGACGTGGCTCCCCTGGCTCGCTTGCTGGACACTATGTCGAGGGGCAGCGACGAGGGGTCTAACTCGTGATGGGCCCCCGTCGCTTGGCTAGCGCGCCCACCACTCCCGTACGTTAGGCAAGAAGCCCAGGCTGTGCCTGTTGGGGGCTACCGAGGATTGATTCCCATGCCCAGGTTCCGTGCGACGCGGCTCCCCTAGCTCGCTCGCTAGTCACTATGACGAAGGGTAGGGATAAGGGAGGGGCTGGCTCGTGATTGGCACCCGTGGCCTGGCTGGCGCACCCACTGCTGTTGTATGCTGGGCAAGCAGCCCATGCCGTGCCTGCTAGGGGCTGCTAGGCATGCCTCACATGCCCAGGGTCCATACTATGAGGCTTCCCTGGCTCGCTCGCTGGTCACTATGACGAGGGGCAGGGGCAACTGGGCTTCCTCGCAATGGGCGCTCGTGGCCTGGTTGGTGCGCTCACCGCTTTTGCATGCTGCGCAAGCAGCCCATGCCATGCCTGCTCGGGGCAATCGAGGCATCCCATCCGTGCCTAAGGTCTAAGCGACGCGGTTCCCTTGGCTCGCTCGTTGGGCAGCAAGTCGAGGGGCAGGGACGCGGGGGCTACCGAGGCGTGCCTCCCAACCTAGGGTCTGTGCGACGCGGCTCCCTTGGCTCGCACGCTGGGCACCATGTTGAGGGGCAAGGACAAGGGGACTGGCTCGCGAAGGGTGCCCGTGCCCTAGCTGGCATGCCCACCGCTGCCTACTAGGGGCTGCCAAGGCATGCCTCCTGTGCCCAGGTCCGTGCAATATGGCTCCCTTGGCTCGCTTGCCAGGCACAATCTCGAGTGGCAGGGAGAAGGGGGATGGCTCGTGATGGGCACCCGTGGCCTGCCTGTGGCGCCCACCGCTGCCGCACACTGGGCAAGCAACCCATGTCGTGCCTACTGGGGGCTGTGAGGCATGCCTCCCATGCCCAGGGTCCATGCGACACGGTTGTACTGGCTAGCTCGCTGGGCCCCGTGTTGAGGGGCTAGCTCACGATGGGCGCCCATGGCCTAGCTAGCGCGCCCACCGCTGCCGCACTCTGGGCAAGCAGCCCATGCTGTGCCTTCTGGGGGTGGCCAAGGCTTGCCTCCCGTGCCCAGGGTCTGTGCAACGCGGCTCCCCTGGCTCACTCGCTGGGCACTATGTCAAGGGCCGGGGACGAGTGGGCTAGCATGCGGTGGACACCACTGGCCTGGCTGTGCACGCTGGGGGATTAGCCTATGCAGTGCCTTTTGGGAGCTATCAAGGCATGCCTCCCATGCCTAGGGTCCATGCAACACAGCTCCCCAGCCTCACTCGCTGGTAGTAAGTGGAAGAGCAGGGACGAGTAAGCTGGCTCGCGATGGGCGCCCGTGGCCTGGCTGGTGTGCCCTCTGCTACTGCACACTGGGCAAGCAGCCCATGCTGTGCTTGTTGTGGGCTGCTGCTGCCACATACTATGCAAGACCCCAATGCCATACCTGCTGGAGGCTTTTGAGGCATGCCTCCCGTGCCCAGGGCCCGTGCGACGCAGCTTCTCTAGCTCGCTCACTAGGCACTATGTCGAGGGGCTGGCCCGTGATGGGCGCCTGTGGCATGGCTTGCATGCCCACCACTGTCGCATGCTGGGCAAGCAGCCCATGCCGTGCCTGGCGGGGGCTTCCGAGGCATGCCTCCCATGGCCAGGGTCTGTGCGACGCGGCTCCCCTGGCTCACTCGCTGGGCACTATGTCGAGAGCAGGGATAAGGGGGCTGGCTCACGATGGGCGCCTGTGGCCTGGCTAGCGTACCCGCCGCTCCCCGACGTAGGGCAAGCAGCCCATGCCATGCCTGCTGGGAGTCGCCGAGGCTTGCCTCCAATGCCTAGGGTCTGTGCGACACGGCTGTGCTTGCTCACGCGCTGGGCACTATGTCGAGGGGTAGGGACGAGGGGCCTGGCTCGTTATTGGCGTCCATGGCCTACCCGCCTGCCCAACACTGCAGCATGCTGGGCAACCAGCCCATACCACGCTTGCTGGGGACTACGGAGGCGTTCCTCCCATGTGCAGGGTCCGTGAGACGAAGCTCCCCTGGCTCACTTGTTGGGCACTATGTTGAGGGGCAGGGACGAGGGGGCTGGCCCGCGATGGGCGCATGTGGCCTGGCTAGCATGCCCTCCGCTGCCACACACTGGGCAAGTAGCCTTGCCGTGCTTGCTGGGAGCTGCCGTTGCTTGCCTCTCGTGCCCAGGGTCCGTGCGATAAGGCTCCCCTGGCATGCTCGCTGGGCACTATGTCGAGGGGCTAGCTCACAATGGGCACCCGTGGCCTAGCAGGCACGCCCACTGCTCCCGTTTGTTAGGCAAGCAACCTCTGCCGTGCCTGCTATGGGCTTCCAAGGTGCGTCTCCTGTGCCCAAGGTCCGTGCGAGGTGGCTCCCCTGTCTCGCTCGCTGGGCACTAGGTCGATGGGCAGGGACGAGGGGGCTAGCTCGTGATAGTCTCCCGTGCCCTTGCAGGTGTGCCCACCGCTGTCAGACAGTGGGCAAGCTGCCCATGCCATGCCTGCGGGGAGCTTTCGTGGCATGCCTCCAGTTATCCCTGCGGGGAGCTTCCGTTGGGCAATCCAACACTTAGTGAATTCTGCTTCACAATGATAGGAAGAGTCGACATCGAAAGATTAAAAAGCCACGTCACTATGAATGCTTGGCTGCCACAAGCTAGTTATCCCTGTGGTGACTTTTCTGACACCTCTAGCTTCAAATTTTGAAGGTCTAAAGGATTGATAGGCCATGCTTTCACGGTTCATATTCGTACTGGAAATCAAAATCAAACGAGCTTTTACCCTTTTGTTCCACACGAGATTTATGTTCTCGTTGAGCTCATCTTAGAACACTTGCGTTATCAGTTAACAAATGTGCCACCCAGCCAAACTCCCCACCTGACAATGTCTTCCGCCCGGATCAACCAGTAGAAGCTGGCCTTAGGTCCAAGAAAAGAGGCGACGCCTCGCCTCTGATTCACGGAATATGTAAAATAACGTTAAAAGTAGTTGTATTTCACTTTCACCGTTTCTGGCTTCCACTTATCCTACACCTCTCAAGTCATTTCACAAAGTCGGACTAGAGTCAAGCTCAAGATGATCTTCTTTCCATGCTGATTTTGCCAGGCCCGTTCCCTTGGCTGTGGTTTCATTAGATAGTAGACAGGGATAGTGGAAATCCCATTAATCCATTCATGCACATAACTAATTAGATGACAAGGCATTTGGCTACCTTAGGAGAGTCATAGTTACTCCTGTCTTTTACTCGCACTTGGTTAAATTTTTTCACTTTGACATTTAGAGCACTTGGTAGAAATCACATTGCGTGAACATCCGCAGGGACCATCGTAATGCTTTGTTTTAATTAAACAGTTGGATTCCCCTCGTCCATACCAGTTTTGAGTTGGCTATTTGACGCCAGAGGAAGGCCCCCAAGGGAACCGATCCCAGTCCGTCCCACGGCCGGCACACAGCGACCCACTCTTAAAGCCAATCCTTTTCTCGAGGTTACGGATCCACACTACTACAAATATTATAATAACTGACATTAATTTAATGACAGTTATTCCAAAACTGTCATTAAAAACAAGGTTTTTAACGTCAATTAAAGAAGAACTGACGTTAAAAAACCATAACTTAAACATTTAACGTCAGTTCTTCAAAAACTGACGTTAAAAAATGTATCACTTAAACCTTTAATGTCAGTTCTCAAGGAACTGATGTTAAAACACTAGTTATGTAATAAGCCTTTAACGCCAGTTCTTGAAGAACTGACGTTAAAGGCCTACACAGACTTTTAATTTTGGCATACATTAATCCGGCTGCATCTCTTGTAGCAGCAACCACAGCAGCAGCAACCATTACTCCTACTTCTAGCGGCAGTCATGGCTGCTTCTAGCAGCAGCAGTCGTTGCTGCTGCAAGAGGCAACAGCTACGGCTGCTTGCAACAGCAGCAAACATTGCTGCTGCTTCTTGCAGCAGTAGCCACAGCAGCTTGCAGCAGCAGCAGTCACCACTGCTGCAAGAAGCAGCAGCCACGGCTGCTTGCAGCAGCAGCAGTCACCACTAATGCAAGAAGCAGCAAGGATGTACTGTCCAGAGCAGTTAAAAAATAAAAAAAGTCACCAGAGGAATCAATAAAATAAGAAAATAGCAGAGCAGAATCGCCATGCAAGCTCCTCATGGCTCAGGCAGACGCACACAAGTTACCCCGTAAGCCGCTACCTTATCACAGCACTGAAACTCCCCAAGTTCGCGTGAATTCCAAACCCATGTTAGCTTATTAGAAGGGCAAGAAGGATATCTTAGTTCACCAGCAGTGCCCATTCCTACCTGGATTCCCTGCATCAGGATTAAACATGCACTAGAACACCAAACTTATAGTAGCTGCTCCATGCAATCCAGTGTAATATGGTATTGGGGGGACCATCAAGCTTAAAACACATCGAAAAACATTATTAGCATATACAAACCTTTCCAGGAGCATCCCTCTGACCAGTAGAACCAATACTTCGATGTGATAATGATGCACCATGAGATGCTGGCATTCCTTTAAATCCCCATCTTTTCATTCCACCCTGGACTGCAAGAAGCAGCAGTCGCCACTGATGCAAGAAGCAGCAGCCACGGCTGCTTGCAGCAGCAGCAGTCGTTACTGCTGCAAGAAACCCCTAAATTTGCTGTTTCTCCTGAGAATTTACAGCTTTTGGAAATGGTGGAGTCTGCAGGGGAGGAGTCAGGGGAGGCTCTCTTCAATGAATTGGCAGAACTGGCACTGAAGGCCAGTAACCTTCAACGCTGTACTGACCTTCAACGTCAACTCTGTAAGAACTGGCGTTGAAGGTTTCTGGCCTTCAACGCCAGTTCTACAGAACTGACGTTGAAGGTCAGTACACTAGCCTTCAACAGCGGAACTGGCGTTGAAGGCCAGAGTGGGGTTCTAAATTTTTTCAGAGCCCTCTAGAGCCCGCCATAACCTCCCGCTACATTTTTTCTCTCTAAGGTCAGAATTCTCCTCTTCACAGACTGTCCAGAAGCAGCTGCACTGCCAGCCTTCCATTCTCTGGCGATTCTCCTATCTGCAGTCCATCCACAACCAGCTGGGGTAGCTAGTTGCAGCCTTTTCCCAACTCTTCTCCGGCCATTCTCTTTTGTGCAGTCAATCCAGAACGAGCTGGATTAGCTGCTGGCAGTGATTCCAGCACTCTCTGTTTTGGTCTTTGTCCACATAGCAGCCATTCTCCAGCGAGTCTCCTATCTGCAGTCCATCCACAACCAGCTGGGGTAGCTGGTGGCAGCCATTTCTCCACTCTTCTCCGGCCATTCTCCTTTCTGCAGTCAATCCAGAACCAGCTGGTGTAGCTGCTGGCAGCGTCAAGTATATCATCCAGATATTCTTATGCTTTGTAGGTCGGTATAAATCTGGTTTATACCTTGAGAGATTACCTAGAGCCATAGGATATAGAGAGCAAATTTTAATGCTGCCGCTTTTGGCAGACGGAGGAGTGGTCCTTGTTGTGTAAACTTTCAATCATGCTTTCATCTGTTTTAGTTTTCAATGACCAAATACCAAGATTTGAAGAATGTTATCAAATGGTAAGATAGTCATCATGTAGAAATCAAATTTTGGCACCATAAGCATGTGCATCTCTCACTTAGTAGCAGATTGCAAACATTATGATCATATGGTGATGATCATCCAAACATCTCATGAGTTTGTCTTTTGATTCCAGCCACAATTGAGACCGCCGAGCTGTTTGTTCTAAGTCATGGAAATCAATATAGGAGAAATAAGAAGAAAAATTATATTTTGAGTGTTTTCAGATATGAAAGAAGTAATGACGATTTCTGTTAGAATGGTATTGAAGTGTATAACATAAAAATTTTGGTTGCATATATATTGTGAAGAATTGTATTGATGTATATGAATGATGTGAAAATAAGTTTTGGATAATTTGAATTTTATTTATTTTGAAATAAATACAAAAAATACCTTTAATGGGTATCCCCTTTTAACGACAGTTCCAACAGAACTGTCGTTAAAGGGTGCCCTCTTTAATGACAGTTCCAACGA
Organism: Moringa oleifera; assembly: GCA_021397835.1. Classification (NCBI taxonomy): domain Eukaryota; kingdom Viridiplantae; phylum Streptophyta; class Magnoliopsida; order Brassicales; family Moringaceae; genus Moringa; species Moringa oleifera. Next base: position 251,417 of record JAJFZO010000896.1, on the reverse strand, counting down.
AACTGTCATTAAAGAGTATCCCCCTTTAACGACAGTTTTGTTTGAACTGTCGTTGAAGGGTACCCCCCTTTAACGACAGTTTTATTTGAACTGTCGTCAAAGGCACCCCCTTTAATGACAGTTCAAGAACTGTCATTAAAAACTCTCCCCTTTAATGACATGAACAAAGATGACACTTTTACAACTGTCATTAAAAACCATTTTTAAGTGTCATTAAAGCTTTTATTTGTAGTAGTGCCATTTTGCCGACTTCCCTTGCCTACATTGTTCCATCGACCAGAGGCAGTTCACCTTGGAGACCTGATGCAGTTATGAGTACGACCGGGCGTGGGATGCACTCGGTCCTCCAAATTGTTAAGGGTCGCTAGGTGCACTGGACACCATGCGATGTGCGGTACTCTTCCAGCCACTGGACCCTACTTTCGGCTAAGCCATTTCCAAGGGGGTAGGCTATTAAACAGAAAATATAACTCTTTCTAGGGCCCTCATCGACGTCTCCGGACTCCCTAACGTTACTGTCAACTGCCACGTCCCAGTTTCAAAATTTTAATAGAATCCTCGTTCAAAGCTTATGGCGAGATGCTATCCGATGGGCTTCCCCTGTCTCTTAGGATCGACTAACCCATATGCAAGTGTCATTTACATGGAACCTTTCCCTTCTTCGACCTTCGAAGTTCTCGTTTGAATAATTGCTACTACCACAAACATCTGCACGGATGGCCGCTTTGCCCTGGCTCGCGCCCTAGGTTTTACGGTGACCACTGTGCCTTCTTACTCATTGGGGCTTGGCCCTTGTCCCAATGGCCGGGTATAAGTCGCGCGCTTCAGCGCCATCCATTTTAGGGGCTAGTTGATTTGGTCGGTGAGTTGTTACGCATTCCTTAACAGATTTTCACTTCCACGACCACTGTCCTACTGTCTTAATCGACCAACACCCTTTGTGGGTTCTAGATTAGCGCACAGTTCGGTACTCAGCTTTCAGTTCATCCTGCATCACCAGTTCTGCTTACCAAAAAATGGCCCACTTAGAGCTCTCGATTCCGTGGGACGGCTCAACGAAGCAGCCGCCCTGTACTACCTATTTAAAGTTTGAGAATAAATCGAGGGCATTGTACTCCCGATGCCTCTAATCATTGGCTTTACCCAATAGAATTCGCATCTAAGCTCCTGTTATCCTGAAGGAAACTTTGGAGGGAACTAGCTACTAGACGGTTTGATTAGTCTTTCACCCCTATGCCCAAGTCAGACGTACGATTTGCACGTCAGTATCGCTGCGAGCCCCACCAAAGTTTTCTCTGGCTTCGCCCTACTTAGGCATAGTTCACCATCTTTTGGGTCTCGACAGGCATGCTCGCACTCGAACTCTTCTTAAAAGATCAAGGTCGGTCGACGGTGCACCCACGAGGGATCTTGCCAATCAGCTTCCTTGTGCCTTACCGGTTTACTAGCCCGTTGACACGCACGCATGTCAGACTCCTTGGTTCATGTTTCAAGACAGGTAGAATGGGGAGCCCGTTGGCCAAAGCTGGGAACGTGCAGGTGCCAAAGCACCGCTGTGACGGCGGCGCTGCCAGCCACGATCTTGACGACGATGTCTTCTGAGCATATCAAAGGCTCAGACTTGGGCTGTCATTGTGATCTGCATCGATTCGCACCCCAAGTTGATCAATGGACTAAGTCGTGGTTGTTCCACATCCGATTGAGGTGCATCATCGACGCCCATCTGCTTCCATCCCGATAATTTTGAGCACTCTTTGACTCCCTTTTGAAAGTTCTTTTCATATTTCCCTCACGGTACTTGTTTGCTATCGGTCTTTGGCTCGTATTTAGCCTTGGACGAAATTTACCCCCTATTGGGGTTGCATTCCTAAACAACCCGACTCGTCGATAGCACCTCATGGTGCGACAAGCTCTGGGCGAGACGAGGCTCTCACTCTCTCCGGTGCCCCTTTCTAGGGGACTTGGGCCCTAGTTCCTCACTCTGGCGCCCCTTTCCAGACTATAATTTGGGAGCCAAGGGCGCACGATTTTCAAGCTGGACTTTTCTCGGTTCGCTCGCCGTTACTAAGGGAATCCTTGTTAGTTTCTTTTCTTCCACTTATTGATATGCTTAAACTCAGTGGGTGGTCCTGCCTGGCTATGGTCGCATCTCGATCGATCGATTGTTGGGTCCATGAGCGCGCACAAGGAAGCACGAGGCTTTCTTTACCACCGCTAAGCTGTGACGCGACATCGCCCGAGGCTCTGTTTTTGGTCAACCGCGATCCGAAGGTGCACGAGAGGCTAACATCCACCCCACGATTGTCCTTCCCCTCCCCAAAGGGATGCGAGAGGGTTAAGGGCGATGGTGCTTGACACCCAGGCAAAAGTGCCCTCGACCTGATGGCTTCGGGTGTAACTTGTGCTCAAAGACTCGATGGACATAGGATTCTATAATTCACACCAAGTATCGCATTTCGCTACATTCTTCATCGATGCAAAAGCCAAGATATCCATTGCCGAGAGTCAGTTTAAACATTGTTTGGGGACGACACGACCGTCAGCCGCGCACTGAGATCAGGGGGACTGGGGCGTGCTTTTTCATTCGAGTTCCTTGGCGCATGCTGCACTGTAGGTTTTGTTGTTGCACACGATGAGGGGCTTGGGTGCGAGCCTGCGCACCTTTATCAGGTGAGGAGGGATGACGAGCTCGACAGCTCTCCGCCCTGTCGTTGTGTTTGCAACGTGTTCATGGGTCGTTTCGCTGAGTGAGTTTTTAATAATGATCCTTCCGTAGGTTCACCTACGAAAACCTTGTTACAACTTTTCCTTCTTCTAAATGATAAGTCAGTGGACTTCTCACGATGTCACAAGCGATGAACCGCCCACATCGCCATGATCCGAACACTTCACCGGACCATCCAATTAGTAGGGGCGACGAGTAGTATGTCCAAAGGGTAAGGATGTAGTCAACGCGAGCTGATGACTCGCGCTTACTAAGAATTCCTCGTTGAAGACCAACAATTGCAATGATCTATCCCCATCATGATGAAATTTCAAAGATTACCTCGGACGGTTGGCTAAGGCTATAAGCTCATTGAATACATCAGTGTAGCGCATGCGGCCCAGAACATCTAAGGGCATCACAGACCTATTATTACCTCAAACTTCCTTGGCCTAAGTGGCCATAGTCCTTCTAAGAAGCCGACTGTGGAGGGTCACCTCCACGTAGCTAGTTAGCTGGCTGAGGTCTAGTTCGTTAACAGAATTAACCAAACAAATCGCTCCACCAACTAAGAATGGCCATGCACCACCACCCATAGAATCAAAAATGAGCTCTTAGTTTGTCAATCCTTACTATCTTTGGACCTGGTAAGTTTCCCCATGTTAAGTCAAATTAAGCCGCAGGCTCTTCTCCTCATGGTGCCCTTGTGTCAATTCCTTTATGTTTCAGCCTCACGACCATACTCCTTCCGAAACCCAAAGACTTTGATTTATCATAAGGTGCCACTGAAGTCCTAAAAGCAACATCCGGTGATCCCTGGTCGGTATCATTCATGGTTGAGACTAGGACGGCATCTGATCGTCTTCGAGCCCTTGACTTTTGTTCTTCATTAATGAAAAAATCCTTGGCAAATGCTTTCCCAGTTGTTCATCATTCATAAATCAAAGAATTTTACCTCTAACTATGAAATACGAATGCCCTTGACTGTCCCTATTAATCATCACTTTGATCCCGAAGGCCAACATAACAAGATCGAAGTCCTATGATGTTATCCCATGCTAATGTATTCAGAGTGTAGGCCTGGTTTGAGCACTCTAATTTCTTCAAAGTAACAATGCCTGAGGCACGATCCGATCAATTAAGACCAGGAGCGCATCTTCGGCAGTAGGGACGAGCCAACCGGTGCATATCGTAGGTGGACCGACTGACCCATCCTAAGGTCCACCTACGAGCTTTTTAACTGTAACAACTTAAATATACGCTATTGGAGCTGGAATTACCACTGTTGCTGGCATTGGACTTACCCTTTAATGCATCCTCGTTAAGAGATTTGGATTGTACTCATTCCAATTACAAGACTCGAAGAGCCCGATATTATTATTTATTGTCACTACCTCCCCATGTGAGTGTTGGGTAATTTGCGTGCCTACTGCCTTCCTTGGATGCGGCAACCGTTTCTCAGGCTCTCTCTCTGGAATCGAACCCTAATTCTCCGTCACCCATCACCACCATAGTAGGTGTCACACCGTCTGCTGCCGGATCAACGTAGCCCCAGTGTGATGGTGCTAAGTGCGTGCACCTAACCAGCCCAACTTTCTAAGCCCACGCCAAGCGAAAAAGAAGAGATAACAATATAAAAGTAAAGTAAGGAGACAGTATTACGAGAACTCTTTCTCAATCTTTATTCAAAATAAAGGAACTATTTACAAAACAAGGGTCTCTCTCTAATAGTACCTAAAGCCTCTAGCTATCCACACACTTGAGTTTGTATCACTCAATGTCTTTACAACTGAACCTAAGCCCTTTTTTTATACTAGTTGAGGAGTATCCTACTCAAACACTCTCTCTTAGTTATCCTACATTATTCGAATAGGCCACCCAATCTTGTTCACGAATCTTTTGTCCCATTGAGGCTTATCTTCAATGTTTATATAACATTCTCCTCCTGCAAGGACTCTCCATGAGTCAAGGATCTTCGGATAGCATCCTTCTCCCACAAGGACTCTCCATGAGTCAAGGATATTTGGATAACATCCTCTTCCCATATGGACTCTCTATTTGGATAGCATCATTCTCCTACAAGGGCTCTCCATGAGTCGAGCATATTTGGATAGCATCCTTCTCCTGCAAGTACTCTCCTTGAGTCAAGGATCTCATCTCCTTTGAAGTCTTCTCCAAGCTTTCTTATCCACTTTCAATCGGTTCGGATATGTTTGAGGAGGTGGTTCCCGTTTAGGACTCTTCTCGAGCCTTATCTCCCTTGGCTTTCGAGATAGACATCTCTTTCTTATCCTTCTATTGCCTTGATCCTCCTCTAGCCAATAGCCATAACCTTTCTATGTGGAATATCTTCAATTACTGGCGTTTCCGTCCATACTAAGTTGGATTCCCGAAATCTGCCCTGTGTTCCCGTCACTGGACATATTCGCACCCTATGTGTCAGTGTATGCTTGAGGCATCTCTGCCGCTTTCCCCTTAAGCAGGCTTGTGGTTTTGTTTGTGTACTTCATCCCTCACTCTACAACATTCCCAACTCATCAGCGTATCTTGCCACTGTGAGTATGAAACTCTATTTCTCACCAAGTCTCCCGCAATTGTTCCCGTATCTAACTCATGCGTTTTTGCCTTGCTAGCATGGTCCTCCGACAAATTTCACCTCTAACTATGAAATACGAATGCCTTTGACTGTCCCTGTTAATCATCACTCTGATCCCGAAGCCAACAGAATAGGATCGAAATCCTATGATGTTATCCCATGCGAATGTATTCAGAGTGTAGGCTTGGTTTGAGCACTCTAATTTCTTCAAAGTAACAACGCCTGAGGCACCATCTGACCAATTAAGACCAGGAGCACATCGTCGATAGTAGGGACGAGCCAACCGGTGCACATCGTAGGTGGACCGACTGAACCATCCTAAGGTCCACCTACGAGCTTTTTAACTGTAACAACTTAAATATACGCTATTGGAGCTGCAATTATCACGGTTGCCGGCACCAGATTTACCCTTTAATGCATCCTCGTAAAGAGATTTGGATTGTACTCATTCCAATTACAGGACTCGAAGAGCCCGATATTATTATTTATTGTCACTACCTCCCCATGTGAGTGTTGGGTAATTTGCGCGCCTACTGCCTTCCTTGGATGCGGCAACCGTTTCTCAGGCTCTCTCTCTGGAATCGAACCCTAATTCTCCGTCACCCATCACCACCATAGTAGGTGTCACACCGTCTGTTACCGGATTAACCTAGGCCCAGTGTGATGGCACTAAGTGCGTCCACCTAGCCAGCCCAACTTTCTAAGCCCACGCCAAGCGAAAAAGAAGAGATAACAATATAAAAGTAAAGTAAGGAGACAGTATTACGAGAACTCTTTCTCAACCTTTATTCAAAATAAAGGAACTATTTACAAAACAAGGGTCTCTCTCTAATAGTACCTAAAGCCTCTAGCTATCCACACACTTGAGTTTGTATCACTCAATGTCTTTACAACTGAACCTAAGCCCTTTTTTTATACTAGTTGAGGAGTATCCTACTCAAACACTCTCTCTTAGTTATCCTACATTATTCGAATAGGCCACCCAATCTTGTTCACGAATCTTTTGTCCCACTGAGGCTTATCTTCAAAGTTTATATAGCATTCTCCTCCTCCAAGGACTCTCCATGAGTCAAGGATCTTCGGATAGCATCCTTCTCCCACAAGGACTCTTCATGAGTCAAGGATATTTGGATAACATCCTCTTCCCATATGGACTCTCTATTTGGATAGCATCCTTCTCCTACAAGGACTCTCCATGAGTCAAGCATATTTGGATAGCATCCTTCTCTTACAAGTACTCTCCTTGAGTCAAGGATCTCATCTCTTTTGAAGTCTTCTCCAAGCTTTCTTATCCACTTTCAATCGGTTTGGATATGTTTGAGGAGGTGGTTCTCGTTTAGGACTCTTCTCGAGCCTTATCTCCCTTGGCTTTCGAGATAGACATCTCTTTCTTATCCTTCTATTGCCTTGATCCTCCTCTAGCCAATAGCCATAACCTTTCTATGTGGAATATCTTCGCTTACTGGCGTTTCCGTCCGTGCCAAGTTGGATTCCCGAAATCTTCCCTGTGTTCCCGTCACTGGACATATTCGCACCCTATGTGTCGGTGCATGCTTGAGGCATCTCTGCCGCTTTCCCCTTAAGCAGGCTTGTGGTTTTGTTTGTGTACTTCATCCCTCACTCTACAACATTCCCAACTCATCAGCGTATCTTGCCACTGTGAGTATGAAACTCTATTTCTCACCAAGTCTCCCGCAATTGTTCCTGTATCTAACTCATGCGTTTTTGCCTTGCTAGCATGGTCCTCCGACCAATTTCACCTCTAACTATGAACTACGAATGCCCTTGACTGTCCCTCTTAATCATCACTCCGATCCCGAAGCCAACAGAATAGGACCGAAATCCTATGATGTTATCCCATGCTAATGTATTCAGAGTGTAGGCTTGGTTTGGGCACTCTAATTTCTTCAAACTAACAACGCTTGATGCACGATCTGACCAATTTGACTAGGAGCACATCGTCGGCAGTAGGGATGAGCCAACCGGTGCACATCGTAGGTGGACCGACTGAACCATCCTAAGGTCCACCTACGAGCTTTTTAACTGTAACAACTTAAATATACGCTATTGGAGCTGCAATTACCGCTGTTCCCGGCACCAGACTTACCCTTTAATGCATCCTCGTTAGGAGATTTGGATTGTACTCATTCCAATTACAAGACTCGAAGAGCCCGATATTGTTATTTATTGTCACTACCTCCCCATGTGAGTGTTGGGTAATTTGCGCGCCTACTGCCTTCCTTGGATGCGGCAACCGTTTCTCAGGCTCTCTCTCTAGAATTGAACCCTAATTCTCCGTCACCCATCACCACCATAGTAGGTGTCACACCGTCTGTTGCCGGATCAACCTAGCCCCGGTGTGATGGTGCTAAGTGCGTCCACCTAGCCAGCCCAACTTTCTAAGCCCACGCCAAGCGAAAAAGAAGAGATAACAATGTAAAAGTAAAGTAAGGAGATAGTATTACGAGAACTCTTTCTCAACCTTTATTCAAAATAAAGGAACTATTTACAAAACAAGGGTCTCTCTCTAATAGTACCTAAAGCCTCTAGCTACCCACACACTTAAGTTTGTATCACTCAATGTCTTTACAACTGAACTTAAGCCCATTTTTTATACTAGTTGAGGAGTATTCTACTAAACCACTCTCTCTTAGTTATCCTACATTATTCGAATAGGCCACCCAATCTTGTTCACGAATCTTTTGTCCCATTGAGGCTTATCTTCAAAGTTTATATAGCATTCTCCTCCTGCAAGGACTCTCCATGAGCCAAGGATCTTCGGATAGCATCCTTCTCCCGCAAGGACTTTCCATGAGTCAAGGATATTTGGATAACATCCTCTTCCCATATGGACTCTCTATTTGGATAGCATCCTTCTCCTACAAGGACTCTCCATGAGTCAAGCATATTTGGATAGCATCCTTCTCTTGCAAGTACTCTCCTTGAGTTAAGGATCTCATCTCCTTTGAAGTCTTCTCCAAGCTTTCTTATCCACTTTCAATCGGTTTGGATATGTTTGAGGAGGTGGTTCCCGTTTAGGACTCTTCTCGAGCCTTATCTGCCTTGGCTTTTGAGATAGACATGTCTTTCTTATCCTTCTATTGCCTTGATCCTCCTCTAGCCAATAGCCATAACCTTTCTATGTGGAATATCTTCGCTTACTGAAGTTTCCATCCATGCTAAGTTAGATTCCCGAAATGTGCCCTGTGTTCTCGTCACTGGACATATTCGCACCACTATGTGTCAGTGCATGCTTGAGGCATCTCTGCCGCTTTCCCCTTAAGCGGGCTTGTGGGTTTGTTCGTGTGCTTCATCCCTCACTCTACAATGTTCCCAGCTCATCAGTGTATCTTGCCACTGTGAGTATGAAACTTGATTTCTCACCAAGTCTCCTGCAATTGTTCCCGTATCTAACTCATGCGTTTTTGCCTTGCTAGCATGGTCCTCCACACTTATAGGTTCGGGTATGTAGCAACACTCACCACGCCTATGCCTTGGCACTCAGATTCAAGGGTCTGACAGTAGGCAACTATCCTACCATCGAAAGTTGATAAAGCAGAAATTTAAATGATGCGTCACCGGCACGATGGCCTTGCGATCCGTCAAGTTATCAGGAATCATCAGAGCAATGGGCGAAGCCCGCATCCACCTTTTATCTAATAAATGCGCCCCTTCTAGAAGTCGACGTTTGTTGCACGTATTAGCTCTAGAATTACTACGATTATCCGAGTAGTAGGTACCATTAAACAAAATATAACTGATTTAATGAGCCATTCACAGTTTCACAGTCCGTGCGATGTGGCTCCCCTAGCTCGCTCCCTGGGCACTATGTTGAGGGGCTGGCTTGGGGTGGGTGCCCATGGCCTAGCTAGTGTGGACACCGCTGCCGAATGTTGGGCAAGCAGCCCATGGCATTCCACTTGGGGGCTGCCGAGGTATGCCTCCCATGCCTAGGGTCCGAGTGACATGGCTCCTTTGGCTTGCTCGCTGGGCACTAAGTTGAAGGGCAAGGACGAGGGGGCTGGCTCGCAATGGGTGCTAGTGGGCTAGCTAGTGCGCCCACTACTGCCGCATGCTGGGCAAGCAGCCCATGCCATGCCTGCTAAGGGCTATCGAGGCATGCCTCCCGTGCCCAGGATCTGTTCGATGTTGCTCCTCTAGCTAGCTCGCTAGGTAGTAAGTCGTGGGGTAGGGATGAGGGGGCTAGCTCGCGATGGGCGCCCGTGGCCTGGTTGGCACCCCCACCGCTGCCGAATGCTGGGCAAGCATCCCATGTCGTGCCTACTTGGGGCTATCAAGGCATTTGGCTACCTTAGGAGAGTCATAGTTACTCCCGCCATTTACCCACGCTTGGTTGAATTTCTTCACTTTGACATTTAGAGCAGTAGGCAGAAATCATATTGTGTGAGCATCCGTAGGGACCATTGCAATGCTTTGTTTTAATTAAACAGTTGGATTCCCCTTGTCCGTCCCAGTTTTAAATTGGTTGTTCGACGCCCGAGGAAGGCCCCCGAAGGAACCGTTTCCAATCCATCCCTTGATCAACACGCGACGACCCGCTCTCGCTGCGAGAGTAGCTCGAGCAGTCCATCGACGGCCGATGGATTTAAGATTGGGACCCCCATGCCCAGCCCTTAGAACCAATCCTTTTCTCGAGGTTACGGATCCATTTTGTAGACTTCCTTTGCCTAGATTTTTCCATCGACCAGAGGATGCTCACCTTGGAGACCTGATGCCATTATGAGCACGATCGAGTGCGAGAGGCACTCGGGTCCTTCAGATTTTCAAGGGCCGCTGGGGGCACACAGAACACCATTTGACATGCGGTGCTCTTCAAGCCGTTGGATCCTACCTCCGGCTGAACCATTTCTAGGGCGAGCAGGCTGTTAAATAGAAAAAATAACTATTTTTGGGGCCTCCATCGATGTCTTCGAACTCCTTAACATTACCGTCAACCGCAACTTCTCGAATCTGAAATTTTAATCGGATCCCCTTTCTAAGCTTGCGCCAAGGCGCTATCCGACGGGCTTTCCCCATCTCTAAAGATCGACTAACCCATGTGCAAGTGTCGTTCACATGGAACCTTTTCCCTTTTCAGCCTTTAAAGTTCTCATTTGAATATTTGCCACTACCACCAAGATCTACACCGATAGGCACTCTACCTAGGCTCGCGCCTCAGGTTTTACGGCGACCGCTGCGCCCTCCTACTCATTGGGGCTTAGCCCTTGCGCCAACGGTCACGTATATGCCGCGCGCTTCAGCGCCATCCATTTTTTAGGCTAGTTAATTTAGCAGGTGAGATGTTACACACTCCTTAGCAGATTTTGACTTCCATGACCACCATCCTATTGTCTTAATCGACCAACACCCTTTGTGGGTTCTAGGTTAGCGCGTAGTTAGGCATTGTAACCCGACTTCTGGTTCATCTCGCATTGCCAGTTCTGCTTACCAAAAATGGCCCACTTGGAGCTCTCGATTCTGTGGGATGGCTCAAGGAAGTAGCCACCCCGTATTACTTATTTAAATTTTTAGAATAGGTCGAGGGCATTGCGCCCCTGATGCCTCTAATCATCGGCTTTACCCAATAGAACTCGCATATGAGCTCTAGATATCCTGAGGGAAACTTCGGAGGGAACCAGCTACTGGACGGTTCAATTAGTCTTTCACCCTATACCTAAGTCAAACGAATGATTTGCACGTTAGTATCGCTGCAGGCCTCCACCAAAGATTCCTTTGGCTTCAGCCCGCTTAGGCATAGTTCACCATTTTTTGGGTCCCAAACAAGCACGCTCGCACTCGAACCCTTCTCAAAAGATCGAGGTCGGTCGACGATGCACCCGCAAGGGATCCCGCCAATCAACTTCCTTGTGCCTTACGGGTTTACTCGCTCATTGACTCACTCGCATGTCAGACTCTTTGGTTCGTGTTTCAAGACGGGTTGAATGAGGAGCCCATGGGCCGACGCTAGGAGAGCGAAGGTGCTAAAGCATCGCCGCAATGACGCGCGTTGCCAGCCACGATCTCGATGATGACGTCTCCGCGAGCATATCAAAGGCTCGGTCTTGGGCCACCATCGCGATCCATCGATCCGCACCCCGAGTTGATTGACGGACTGGCTCGTGGCCATTCCACATCCAACTGAGGTGTATCATCGACCCCCATCTGCTTCACTCTCGACAATTTCAAGAACTCTTTGACTCTCTTTTCAAAGTCCTTTTCATCTTTCCCTCGTGGTACTTGTTCGCTATCGGTCTCTCGCCCGTATTTAGCCTTGGACGAAATTTATCGCCCTATTAGGGCTACATTCCCAAACAACTCGACTCGTCGACAGTGCCTTGTGGTGCGACAGGGTCTAGGTGAAAAAGGGCTCTCACCCTCTCTGAGGCTCTCGCCCTCTCTGATGCCCCTTTCCAAGGGACTTAAGCCCTAGTCCATCGCTGAGGACACTTCTCTAGATTACAATTCGGGGGCCGATGACACACGATTTTCAAGCCGAGCTTTTCCCGGTTCGCTCGCCTTTACTAAGGGAATCCTTGTTAGTTTCTTTTCCTCTGCTTATTAATATGCTTAAACTCAGTGGGTGGTCCCGCCTAACTTGGGGTCGCATCTCGATCGATCGTTGGGTTCGTGCGCCGAAAGCGAGCGACGCTCGCATGAGGGAGCACGAGGCTTTCTCTGCCACCGCCAAGCCGTGACGCAGTGTCACTCGACGGTCTTTTGTAGGCCAACCACGAGCTGAAGGTGCACGGGAGGCCAATATCTGCCCTGCGATGGTCCCTCCCCTCCCTAAAGGAATGTGGAGGGGCTGGGGGCCACAGTGCTTAACACCTAGGCAGACGTGCCCTCAGCCTAATGGCTTCGGACGCAACTTGCGTTCAAAGACTCAATGGTTCATGGGATTCTGTAGTTCACATCAAGTATCGCATTTTGCTACATTCTTCATCGATGCTAGAGCCAAGATATCCATTGCCGAGAGTCAATTTAGTCATCGTTTAAGGACGATACGATCGCCAGCCGCGCACCAAGATCAGGCCGACTGGGGCGTGCTTTTTCATTTGAGTTCCTTGGTGCATGCCACGCTATGGGTTTTGTTGTTGCGCGCGATGAGGGGCCTGGGTGTGATCTCGCGCACCCTTGTCGCGCAAGGCGGGACAAGGAGCTCGAGAGCCCTCTACCCCGCCGGTGTGTTTACAACGTGTTCGCGGGTCATTTTGCTAAGCGAGTTTTCGACAATGATCCTTTCGCAGGTTCACCTATGAAAACCTTGTTATGACTTATCCTTCCTCTAAATGATAAGGTTCAGTGGAATTTTCCCGAAGTCCTGAGCGACGAACCACCCACGTCGTCACGATTCAAAACACTTCATCGGACCATTCAATCGGTAGGAGCGACGGGCGGTGTGTACAAAGGGCAGGGACGTAGTCAACGCGAGCTGATGACTCGCACTTACTAGGAATTCCTTGTTGAAGACCAATAATTGCAATGATCTATCCCCATCACGATGAAATTTCAAAGATTACACGGGCCTGTTGGCCAAGGCTATAAACTCGTTGAACACATCAGTGCAGAGTGCGTGTAGCCCAAAACATCTAAAGGCATCACAAACCTGTTATTGCCTCAAACTTCCTTGGCCTAAGCGGCCATAGTCCCTCTAAGAAGCCGGTCGTAGAGGGTCACCTCCATGTAGCTAGTTAGTAGGCTGAGGTCTCATTCTTTAACAGAATTAACCAGACAAATTGCTCCACCAATTAAGAACAACCATGCACGTAGTGTCGTAGATACTCCTCAGCAAGCTATTTACCTTTAGCAAGCTAAAAATGGCCATGTGCTACATCCAACAATTCAAGCCAATATCTTTGGCTTGCAGTTACATAGTGCCGCAAATACTCCTAAGCAAGCTATTTACCCTCTTCGTTTGACCGTCTGTCAGTGGATGGTTTCCTGTGGAGAATTTAAGTTCTGTTCCTATCATGTTTAGCAAAACTGTCTAGAATCTTCTCGTGAATCTGGCATCTCTGTCACTCACAATGTCTTTCGACAACCCAAACAACTTAACAACATATTTGAAAAATATCTCAGCGGCCGTATTAGTGGGGCACGCTCAAGTAACAGGAATAAAGATAGCATACTTTGAGAACCTATCAACAATCACCATTATCGCGGATAGTCCATTTACCTTTGAGAAGCCCATAATGAAATCCATCGACATCGACTCCCATGGGTGTTCCGAAATTGACAAGGGTTGGAGTAAACCCGCCTCCCTCCTTCTATCCGTTTTGTCCTGTTGGCACACTGAGCATGTACGAACATAGGCCTCTACATCTTCCATCAACTAGGGCCAGTAATAGGCTCTTATCAGTAGTGCGAACATCCTCTCGATGCCTGGGTGACTTGCCCATAGCGGGTCATGGGTTTCCCTCAACAACTGTTTCTGAAGTCCACCAGACTTAGGCAGAAGTAGTCTATTTCCCTGAGCATATAGTAACCCATCCTTAATCCAGTATCTTCATATCAAGCCTTTGCTCACCTCCTCCATGAGTCAAGCATACTCGGTATCTTCCCCAGCTACCGATCTTATTTGCACTAGTAGTCGCTCTGGACACCCATCAGAGTAGCCACATAAGTTTGCACTTCTACGCGGCTTAGTGCATCAGCAACAATGTTTTGTTTGCCTAGTTTGTGTTCCCACACAATATCAAACTCCGCCAGAAACACTTGCCATCTTGGTTATTTCGGAGATAGCTTTTTCTACGAGCGAAAATAGGTATTAGTGACGATGTCAGTAATTACCTTACATTTTGTCCTAAGCAAGTAATGCCACCATGTCCTAAGGCAATGGACAAAATCTGTCACCTCCTTTTCATGAGTCGAATAACGCTACTCTGCATCCTTGAGTTTTCGACTCTCGAATGCCACGGGATGGCCATTTTGCACCAACACACCCCTGATTACTTGATCAGAAGCGTCTGTGACTACCTCAAATGGCTCTTCAAAGTTCGGTAGGGACAGTACTAGTTTCGAGGCTACTGCTTGTTTTAATCCCTCGAAAGCCTTGTTGCATTCATCGGTCCACACCCACGGGCTATCTTTCTTTAGCAAGTCCGTCAAAGGGTTGCTCTTGCTCGAATATCCTTTAGTGAACTGTTTGTAATAGTTTGTGAGCACAAGGAATGACCACAATTTAGCAACCTTTCGCGGGGCTGGCCACTCTATGATGGCCTTCCCTTTCCTTTCATCCATCTGTATCTGTCTATTCCCGACCAATGTCCCAAGAATGGCACTTCTTGCTTGCAAAACTCGCATTTTTCCTTCTCAATGTTCAACTGGTGCTCTTGCAGTCGCATCAATACTTGCAGCAAATGGCTTGCGTGCTCATCTAGGGTGTCACTATAAACCATAATGTCATCCAAGTACACTACCACAAACTTGTCTAAAAATGCAAACAATATGTCATTCATAAGATTGCAAAAGGTAGCAAGTGCATTGGTTAGCCTGAAAGGGCATCACCATGAACTCATAAGAGCCGTACCTTGTGACACTTGCAGTTTTTGCTTTGTCCCCCTCAGCTATTCCGACTTGCCAGTATCTCGATCGCAAGTTTAGCTTTGTAAAGTACTTGGCCTTTGATAACTGATCAAATAAGTCAGCTACGTTTGGCACCAGATATTTGTTCTTTACCATTACCTTGATTAATGCTCGATAATCGACACATATTCTCTGCAAGCCATCTTGTTTTCACTGGAATAGCACAGGTGCACCATAAGAGACCTTTGATGGCTGAATGAAACCCACTTCAAACAGCTCGTCTAGTTGCTTCTGTAGTTAGACTAGTTCTGGCGAGGGCATTCGATATGGTGCTTGAGCAGGGGGTCTAGCACCCAAAAGTAACTTGATCATATGATCAACATTCCTCCTTAGAGGCAATGTCTTGGGGAGCTTTGATGGCATCATGTCGCTGAATTCCCTCAACACTTCAGCGATCTTGTCGGGCACCTCCATAACCTAATCTGGTTTTGCCTTAAATAGTGCTACCACCATCGTCACTTCACCCATTCGTAGTCCTAACTTAAGTTGCTTTGTAGATTATAACCCAATTTGTTTCTTATCTACCAAAAGCTCTCTTGCTGCTTCAGTTCTGATTAGGCTCAAGGCTTACTCATCAGCCATGAATAATCCACCTAAGTGGGCCATCACCAATGCCTTGGTTTGTTTGAAGAATTCTAGACCCAAGATAACATCAAAGTCATCTAACTGAGTTATCATGTGGTTAGACGTACCTTTCCATTCGCCTAATTCAAGGGTCGTAGTGGCAGCTCCGCATACTGTCTTCGCCTCAGCATTCACTACTTTGAACTTGAAATTGTTGGTAGCTCCCGTATCCAACATTGCCATTGCATCTTTCCTGTTTACTTTCACCAGGACATAGATCAACCCTTTCTGCAAGTTCTTGGGTGTGAGTGCATTCAGCAACTGGATTGGATTCACCTAAGTTGTGGCATTCTCTTCTTTTTCCTCGGAGGAATACTCTGCTACCATGAGTTTTTCCCCAATGCTTGGTTCCCCAATGCTTCCCGATATGTTTTCAAGTGTTTTTTCCTTGTGTTTCTCATTCTTTATAAGCCCAAAGGACTTGCTTCTTTTCTCAAGTCATTATCTTGAGGGACGATTTCAGACCTTGGGGCATCAATTGCCGAAAAGAGAAGGGCAATTATTGTGGGGGTTTAGGAGGGGGAAGGGACTAATCAAAGCGACAAAGGACTGAATGTCAATGGATCATGGTAGTAAGGTCACTCTGCCATTTACAATATTCCATCACATATTTAAGTCATCTGCAAATGATTCTACCCGTCGCTCGATGGGAATCGCACTTCAAGGCAGCCTATGAGGCTCCTCCACCGCGCGGGCTTGGCCAATGACATGTGCCTTTGGGGGTCGAAAGGCCCCTAGTGCAAGTTGGCAATCGATCGATGGGCGCATGCATTGCTTATAGCCCGGATTCTGACTTAGAGGCGTTTAGTCATAATCCAGCACATGATAGCTTTGTACCACTGGCTTTTCAACCAAGCATAATGACCAATTGTGCGAATCAACGGTTCCTCTCCTACTAGGTTGAATTACTATCGCAATGCGAGAATCAGTGTGGTAAAACTAACCTGTCTCATGACGGTCTAAACCCAGCTCACATTCCCTATTGATGGGTGAACAATCCAACACTTAGTGAATTCTGCTTCATAATGATAGGAAGTGCCGACATCGAAGGATCAAAAAGCAACGTCGTTATGAACACTTGGCTGCCACAAGCCAGTTATCTCTGTGGTAACTTTTCTGACACCTCTAACTTCAAATTTTGAAGGTCTAAAAGATCGATAGGCCACGCTTTCACCGTTCATATTCATACTGGAAATCAGAATCAAATGTGCTTTTACCCTTTTGTTCCATACGAGATTTTTGTTTTCATTAAGCACATCTTAGGACACCTATGTTATCTTTAACAGATGTGCCACCCCAGCCAAACTCCCTACCTGACAATATCCTTCGCCCGAATCGATCGGCTGGAGCTGACCTTGGGTCAGAAGAAAGGGCAACGGCCCGCTTCCGATTCACGGAATAAGTAAAATAACGTTAAAAGTAGTGGTGTTTCACTTTCACCATTTTCGGCTCCCACTTATCCTACTACTCTCAAGTCATTTCACAATGTCAGACTAGAGTCAAGCTCAACAGGGTCTTCTTTCCCTGCTGATTCTGTTAAGCCCATTCCCTTGGCTATGGTTTCACTAGATAGTAGACAAGGACAGTGAGAATCTCATTAATCCATTCATGTGCGTCACTAATTAGATAACGAGGCATTTGGCTACCTTAAGAGAGTCATAGTTACTCTCGCCGTTTACCCTCGCTTGGTTGAATTTCTTCACTTTGACATCCAAAGCATTGGGCATTGCACGAGCATCCGTAGGGACCATCGTAATGCTTTGTTTTAATTAAACAATCGGATTCTCCTTGCCCGTACCAATTTTGAGTTTGCTGTTCTATGCTCGGGGAAAGCCCTCGAAGGAACCATTCCCAGTCTGTCCCTCGACCGAAACGTAGCGACTCGCCCTCGCTGTGGGAGTAGCTCGAGTAGTCCACCGACAGCCGACGGGTTCGGGACTGAGACCCTCATGCCCAGCCCTTAGAGCCAATAATTTTCCAGAGGTTACGGATCAATTTTGCCGACTTTCCTTGCCTACATTGTTTCATCGACTAGAGGCTATTCACCTTGAAGACCTGATGCAGTTATGAGTACAACGGAGCCGTTTCTAGGGAAGGCAGGCTGTTAAATAGAAAAGATAACTCTTTTTGAGGCCCCCATTGACATCTTCGGACTCCCTAACATTACCGTCAGTCGCCACATCTCGGTTCTCACATTTTAACCAAATCCCATTTCGAAGCTCACACCGAGGCGCTATCCGATGGGCTTCCCCTGTCTCTTAGGATCAACTAACCCATGTGCAAGTGCCTTTCACATGAAATCTTTCCCTCTTCGGCTTTCAAAGTTCTTATTTGAACATTTGCTACTACCACCAAGATCTGCACCGATGACCGCTCTGTCCGGGTTTTACGGTGACCACGGCGCCCTCTTACTCATTGGGGTTTGGCCCTTGCCGCAACGGTTAGGTATAGGTCGCACGCTTCAGCCCCATCAATTTTTGGGGCTAGTTAATTCAGCAGGTGAGTTATTACACACTCCTTAGCGGATTTTGACTTCCATGACCACCGTTCTGCTGTCTTCATCGACCAACACCCTTTGTAGGTTCTAGGTTAGCGCGCAGTTGGGCATCATAACTTGGCTTTTATTTCATCCCGTATCACCAGTTCTGCTTACCAAAAATGGCCCACTTAGAGCTCTCGATTCCGTGGGATGGCTTAACGAAGCAGCCGTCCGGTACTACCTATTTAAAGTTTGACAATAGATCGAGGGCATTGCACCCCCGATGCCTTTAATCATTGGCTTTACCCGATAGAACTCGCATCTAAACTCCAGCTATCCTGAGGGAAACTTTGGAGGGAACTAGCTACTAGACAGTTCGATTAGTCTTTCACCCTTATACCCAAGTTAAACGAACGATTTGCACGTTAGTATCGCTGCGGGCCTCCACCAGAGTTTCCTTTAGCTTCGCCTCGCTCAGGCATAGTTCACCATTTTTCAAGTCTCGACAGGCATGCTCGCACTTGAACCCTTCTCAAAAGATCGAGGTCGATCGATGGTGCACCTATGAGGGATCCCGCCAATCAACTTCCTTGCGCCTTACAGGTTTACTCGCACTTTGACTCGCACGCATGTCAGACTCCTTAGTTCGTGGTTCAAGATGGGTCGAATAGGGAATCCACTGGCCGATGTTAAGAACGCGCTACTAGCCACGATCTCAACGACAATATCTCTGTGAGCGTATCAAAGGCTCAGGCTTGGGTCGCCATCATGATCCGCATCGGTTTGCACCTCGAGTCGATTGGCAAACCGGCTTGTTGTCGTTCAACATCTGATCGAGGTGCATCGTCGGCCCTCATCCGCTTCCCTCCTGACAATTTCAAGCATTATTTGACTCTCTTTTCAAAGTTCTTTTCATCTTTCCCTCGCGGTACTTATTCCCTATCGGTCTTTCGCTTGTATTTAGCCTTGAACAGAATTTACCACCCTATTGGGGCTGCATTACCAAACAATGATCCTTCCTCTAAATGATAAGGTTCAGTGGACTTCTCGCGATGTCGCGAGCGGTGAACCGCCCACGTCGCCGCGATCTGAATAGTTCATCGGACCACTCAATCTGTTGGAGCGGAGGGCGGTGTGTACAAAGGGCAAGGACGTAGTCAACGCGAGCTGATGACTCGCACTTACTAGGAATTCCTCATTGAAGTCCAACAATTGCGTTGATCTATCCCCATCATGATGAAATTTCAAAGATTACCCAGGCCTATCGGCCAAGGCTATAAACTCGTTGAATACATCAGTGTAGCGTGTGTGACCCAAAACATCTAAGGGCATCACAGACTTGTTATTGCCTCAAACTTCCTTGGCCTAAGCGGCCATAGTCCCTCTAAGAAGCTGGGTAGAGGGTCACTTCCACGTAGCTAGTTAGCAGGCTGAGGTCTCGTTTGTTAATGGAATTAACCAGACAAATTGCTCCACCAACCAAGAACGACCATGCACCACCACCCATAGAATTAAGAAAGAGCTCTCAGTCTGTCAATCCTTAGAATGTCTGGACTTGGTAAGTTTCCCCGTGTTGAGTTAAATTAAGCCACAGGCTCCACTCCTGGTGGTGCCCTTCCGTCAATTCCTTTAAGTTTCAGCCTTGCAACCATACTCCCTTTGGAACCCAAAGACTTTGATTTCTCATAAGGTGCCAGCGGAGTCCTAAAAGCAACATCCGTTGATCCCTGGTCGGCGTCGTTTATGGTTGAGACTAGGGTGGTATCTAATCGTCATCAAGCCCCCAACTTTTATTCTTGATTAATGAAAACATCCTTGGCAAATGCTTTCGCAGTTGTTCATCTTTCATAAATTCAAGAAGTTCACCTCTGACTATGAAATATGAATGCCCTCAACTGTCCCTGTTAATCATTACTCCGATCTCGAAAGCTAACAGAATATGATCAAAATCCTATGATGTTATCCCGTGCTAATGTATTCAGAGCGTAGGCTTGCTTTGAGCACTCTAATTTCTTCAAAGTAACATTGTCGGAGGCATGATCCGGCCAATTAATGCCAAGCGTGCATCGCTAGCAGTAGGGATGAGCTAATCGGTGCACACTATAGACGGACCGATCGACCCATCCCAAGGTCCAACTACGAGCTTTTTAACTACAACAAATTAAATATATGCTATTGGAGCTAGAATTACCACAACTGCTGGCATCAGACTTGCCCTCCAATGGATCCTCGTTAAGGGACGTAGATTGTACTCATTCCAATTACCAGACTCGAAGAGCTTGGTATTGTTATTTGTTGTCACTACCTCCCTATGTCAGGATTGGGTAATTTGCACACTTGCTTCCTTCCTTAGATATGGTAGCCGTTTCTCGGGCTCCCTCTCTAGAATCGAACCTTAATTCTCTGTCACCCGTCACCACCATAGTAGGTGTCACACCTTCAGTTGCGGGATCAGCGCAACTCTAGTGTGATGGCGCTAGATGCATCCACCTAACTAGCCCAACTTTCTAAGCCTCTGCCAAAAGAAGAATAAGAGCCAACAGCGTAAAAGCAAAGTAAGAAGACAATATTATGAGAACTCTTTCTCAATCTTTATTGATAACAAATGAACTCTTCACAAAAGAAGGGTCTCTCTCTAAGAGCACCCAAAGCCTCTAGGTATGCACACACTTGAGTTTGTATTACTCGATGTGTTTACAAATGAACCCAAGCCCCCGTTTTATACTGGTTGAGGAGTGTCTTACTCAAACACTCCCTTTTAGTTATCCCACATTTTTCGGATAGGCCACCTAATCTTGATCACGAATCTTTATCTCATTGAGGCTTATCTTTAAAGTTTAGATAATATCCTTCTCCTGCAAGGATTCTCCTTGAGTCAAGGATCTCATCTCCTTTGAAGTCTTCTCCAAGCCTTATTATCTGCTTTCAACTGGTTTGGATTGGCTTGAGTAGGTGGTTTCTGTTCAGGAATCTTTTTGAGCCTTATCTCCCTTGGCTTTCAAGATAAACATCTCCTTCTTATCCTTTTATCGCCTTGATCCTCCTCTAGCCAATAGCCATATCCATTCTTTGTGGAATATCTTCGCTTGCTGGACTTTCCGTCCATGCCAAGTTGGGTTCTCGGATTCTGCCCTATGTTCCCGTCACTAGACATATTCGCACCAACATGTGCTGGTGTTTGCTTAAGGCATCTCTGCCACTTCCCCCTTAAGCGGGCTTATGATCCTGTTTGTGTGCTTCATCCCTCACTCCACAACGTTCCCAACTCACCAGCGAGTCTGGCCATTATAAGCATGAAACTCGATTTCCCACCAAATCTCCTACATTCGTTATCATATCTAACTTATGCGTTTTTGCCTTACTAGAGTGGTCCTCCACGCTTGTAGGTTCGGGCATGAAGCAAGACTCACCATGCCTATGCCTTGGTACTCAGATTCAAGGGTCTGACAGTAGGCAACTATCCTACCATCGAAAGTTGATAGGGTAGAAATTTGAATGATACATTACCGGCACGACGGCCTTGCGATCCGTCGAGTTATCATGAATCATCAGAGCAACGGGAGAAGTCCGTGTTGACCTTTTATCTAATAAATGTGCCCCTTCCAGAAGTCGGGGTTTGCTGCATGTATTAGCTCTAGAATTACTACGGTTATCTGAGAAGTAGGTACTATTACACAAACTATAACTGATTTAATTAGCCCTTCATTGTTTCATAGTCTAAAATAGTTCATACTTACACATGCATGGCTTAATCTTTGAGACAAGCATATGACTACTGCCATGATTAACCTAGTAGCATTCTTCGAGACACCATGCCAACTAGGACCAAAGCATGCCGTAAGGCTCCCTGAGGCCAAAGTTGTCGCGGTTGTCATTCAAAATTGATGGGACGTGGGACAAATGCTTTCGCTTGGACAGGCAGAGGCCGAGGCCACTCCTGTCGCAACACTTTTCGCACCCGAGGGGATTATTGAACGGCCGTGTGCCAAAGTAGCCGCATGCCAAAGCAAGCCATGCATGAAGAACGAGGCCCAGCTTAGATTTCCAACCATGCCTGCAAGGGACATGGTGCAAAGACAACCAACTCGAATCATCAAATTTGGTTTGTGAAGGCACGCAACACAGGGTCCCGATATCGCCCACAAAAAGCCAACGTATGGCTCGAGGTCGAGCTTGAAGTGACATGCTAGCCGACAGCTCAATGCGGGAGCAGGGAGCCTGCCAACGTGCACGACTAGATCGCCACTCACACGCCGCACATACAAATGGGCAGTAACAGCACCAAACAAGCTGCAAGCCGATGAGCGAAAGGCCCATCGATCATGCAGGTCATCGAATGCCATCGCACCCAAGCCGTTAAGCGCAAAATTATTTCGATAGCGAGGGAAATTCTTCGATGGTAAGGGACCATCGATGAGGCCTTGGCAGCAGGGGTGTCACGCGATGCCCAGGCTGGAGTGTGGCTCGCTCAATGCCAATGGCCGGCGATTGTGTCATCGATTGTGCTACGCAATGCGTCCGCCTCGGCAAGCCTGAGCGTCGAGATCCAACCCTGCTTCTGCCACCTCGAGGCCTGCGATGAAGCACTCCGCATGCTCAAAATCTTCCCAGTGATTTGGCCCTCGCGTAGCATGCATCATCATTAGCTTCGCTGCCCACATCATCGTGCTTGTGTAGCCACATCCCAGCACATTATCCATGATTTTTCTCATTTTGCTGCCCATAATTTAGTGGATTTCACTTCCCACATTTTCCCCACTCTGTTGGCTACTGATCAAGCATCCCATACTCGTTGGCTAACGTCGCCAGCCGCTTGCCTGCCGGTGGTGATGGCCACCATAGCCACGCACCACTGACTTGATAGGCAAGGCACAAGCCGCCCTGCCCATGCCATGCGCGCTGGGCTCCCCAAGCCTAACGCCTGCCGATGTGGGATAGGCATGGGGAAACTGCATGGCCCGTTGGCACCAAGCAAGCTGGGTGACCACCTCCCCCCTAAAGAGTCTTAAATGTAATTTCACTCCCGATAGGAGGAAACATCAATATGTTTGAGCCATCATAATGGCTCTAAAAAATTATTTAGTCAGAATTTTGAGCTAAAATTTTGTACGTTAATGGAGAATAATCATATCTATCACCAGAAAAAATTTCAAAATTTTCTGGGCACTAAATGTTTTTTAATGAATTTTCTACAGCCAAAAATAGAAACAATCATCAAACATAGCCCGTGAGACAAAATGATCCCAAACTTCAGGGGCGGACTCCTCATGAATTACACGATTTATTTGAGTCATTTTGGGACCAATTCCATGATGAAAAGACCATCAATTCACACCAATTTCATGACTGGGCATTGTGACCAATAGGCTGAGGCAGCTGTGCCTCCGCCTGGCCTAGGGTGCATGCTGGCTGCCCAGTCCAGCACACCTCTAGCCACCCTATGGCTGCCCTCAGGGTCCACCATAGCCCGGGGACATGGCCAAGCCCAGTTTGCCCATAAAATTAATGCCCACAGCACTTGCCGAGCCTCACGGCATGCTCGCATAGGGCGCCCCAGGCAAGGTTGGCGTCGTGCCTACTAGGGACTACTGTGGCACCCCTGGCTCGCATGCTGGGCACCATGTCAAAGGGCAGAGAGGAGGGGGCTGGCTCGGGATGGGCGCCCGTGGCCTGGTTGGCGCGCCCACTGCTGCCGCACACTGGGCAAGCAGCCCATGCCGTGCCTGCTGGGGGATGCCGAGGCATGCCTCCCGTTCCCAGGGTCTGTGTGATACGGCTCCCTTAGCTCGCTCGTTGAGCACTATGTCAAGGGGTTAGCTTGCGATGGGCGCCGATGGCCTGGTTAGCGCACCCACTGCTGCTGCATGCTGGGCGAGCAGCCCATGCCGTGCCTGTTGGGGGCTAGCGAGGCTTGCTTCCTGTGCCCAGGGTCTATGTGACACGGCTCCCTTGGCTCCCTCACTGGGCACTATGTCGAGGGGTAGGGACGAGGGGGCTGGCTCGCGATAGGCACCCGTGGCTAGGTTTGCATGCCAACCGCTATCGCAAGCTGGGCAAGCAGCCCCTGCCACACCTCCTGGTGGCCACTAAGATGTGCCTCAAGTGTGCAGGGTCCATGTGGCGCGGCAGCCCTGGCTCGCTCACTGGGCACTATGCCGATGGGTGGCTCATGATTGGCGCCCGTGGCCTGGCTGACGCACCTGTCGCTGCCACATGTTGGGCAAGCAACCCATGCAGTGCCTGCTAGGGGATGCCGAGGCAAGCCTCCCGTGGCCAGAGTCCGTGCGACGCGGCTCCCTCGCTGGGCAATATGTCGAGGGGCAGGGATGAGGGGGCTAGCTCGCTATGGGTGCCTGTGGCATGGCAGGCGCGCCCACCGCTTTTGCACACTGGGCAAGCAGCCCATGCTGTGCCTGCTGGGGGCTGCCATGGCATGCCTCCTATGCCCAAGGTCCGTGTGATGCGGCTCCCCTAGCTTGCTCGCTAGGCACTATATTGAGGGGCAGGGACGAGGGGGCTGGCTTGTGATGGGTGCCCATGGCCTGGCTGGCGCGCCCATCGTCGCCGCGCGCTGCGCAAGCAGCCCATGCCGTTGCTACTGGAGCTTGCCAAGGCATACCTCCCTGGCCCAAGGTCTGTGCGACAAGGCTCCCCTGGTTCGCTCGCTTGGCATTATGTTAAGGGGCTGGCTCGAGATGGGCTCCTGTAGCCAGGTTGGCACTACCTTCCCTGCCACACGCTGGATGAGTAGCCCATGCTGTGCCTGCTGGGGGCTGCCAAGGCATGCTTCCTGTCACTAGTGTCCGTGGGACACAACTCCTCTGGCTTACTCGCTGGGCACAGTGTTGAGGGGCTGGCTCGTGATGGGCTCCCGTGGCCTGGCTGGGGCAAGTATCCCATGCTGTGCTTGCTGGGGGCTGCCGAGGCATGCCTCTCATGCCCAGGGTCCGTGCGAGGCGGCTCCCTTGGCTCGCCCGTTAGGCACTATGTCAAGGGGTTAGCTTGCGATGGGCGCCGATGGCCTGGTTAGCGCACCCACTGCTGCTGCATGCTGGGCGAGCAGCCCATGCCGTGCCTGTTGGGGGCTAGCGAGGCTTGCTTCCTGTGCCCAGGGTCTATGTGACACGGCTCCCTTGGCTCCCTCACTGGGCACTATGTCGAGGGGTAGGGACGAGGGGGCTGGCTCGCGATAGGCACCCGTGGCTAGGTTTGCATGCCAACCGCTATCGCAAGCTGGGCAAGCAGCCCCTGCCACACCTCCTGGTGGCCACTAAGACGTGCCTCAAGTGTGCAGGGTCCATGTGACGCGGCAGCCCTGGCTCGCTCACTGGGCACTATGCCGATGGGTGGCTCATGATTGGCGCCCGTGGCCTGGCTGACGCACCTGTCGCTGCCACATGTTGGGCAAGCAACCCATGCAGTGCCTGCTAGGGGATGCCGAGGCAAGCCTCCCGTGGCCAGAGTCCGTGCGACGCGGCTCCCTCGCTGGGCAATATGTCGAGGGGCAGGGATGAGGGGGCTGGCTCGCTATGGGTGCCTGTGGCATGGCAGGCGCGCCCACCGCTTTTGCACACTGGGCAAGCAGCCCATGCTGTGCCTGCTGGGGGCTGCCATGGCATGCCTCCTATGCCCAAGGTCCGTGCGATGCGGCTCCCCTAGCTTGCTCGCTAGGCACTATATTGAGGGGCAGGGACGAGAGGGCTGGCTTGTGATGGGTGCCCATGGCCTGGCTGGCGCGCCCATCGTCGCCGCGCGCTGCGCAAGCAGCCCATGCCGTTGCTACTGGAGCTTGCCAAGGCATACCTCCCTGGCCCAAGGTCTGTGCGACAAGGCTCCCCTGGTTCGCTCGCTTGGCATTATGTTAAGGGGCTGGCTCGAGATGGGCTCCTGTAGCCAGGTTGGCACTACCTTCCCTGCCACACGCTGGATGAGTAGCCCATGCTGTGCCTGCTGGGGGCTGCCAAGGCATGCTTCCTGTCACTAGTGTCCGTGGGACACAACTCCTCTGGCTTACTCGCTGGGCACAGTGTTGAGGGGCTGGCTCGTGATGGGCTCCCGTGGCCTGGCTGGGGCAAGTATCCCATGCTGTGCTTGCTGGGGGCTGCCGAGGCATGCCTCTCATGCCCAGGGTCCGTGCGAGGCGGCTCCCTTGGCTCGCCCGTTAGGCACTATGTCAAGGGGTTAGCTTGCGATGGGCGCCGATGGCCTGGTTAGCGCACCCACTGCTGCTGCATGTTGGGCGAGCAGCCCATGCCGTGCCTGTTGGGGGCTAGCGAGGCTTGCTTCCTGTGCCCAGGGTCTATGTGACACGGCTCCCTTGGCTCCCTCACTGGGCACTATGTCGAGGGGTAGGGACGAGGGGGCTGGCTCGCGATAGGCACCCGTGGCTAGGTTTGCATGCCAACCGCTATCGCAAGCTGGGCAAGCAGCCCCTGCCACACCTCCTGGTGGCCACTAAGACGTGCCTCAAGTGTGCAGGGTCCATGTGACGCGGCAGCCCTGGCTCGCTCACTGGGCACTATGCCGATGGGTGGCTCATGATTGGCGCCCGTGGCCTGGCTGACGCACCTGTCGCTGCCACATGTTGGGCAAGCAACCCATGCAGTGCCTGCTAGGGGATGCCGAGGCAAGCCTCCCGTGGCCAGAGTCCGTGCGACGCGGCTCCCTCGCTGGGCAATATGTCGAGGGGCAGGGATGAGGGGGCTGGCTCGCTATGGGTGCCTGTGGCATGGCAGGCGCGCCCACCGCTTTTGCACACTGGGCAAGCAGCCCATGCTGTGCCTGCTGGGGGCTGCCATGGCATGCCTCCTATGCCCAAGGTCCGTGCGATGCGGCTCCCCTAGCTTGCTCGCTAGGCACTATATTGAGGGGCAGGGACGAGGGGGCTGGCTTGTGATGGGTGCCCATGGCCTGGCTGGCGCGCCCATCGTCGCCGCGCGCTGCGCAAGCAGCCCATGCCGTTGCTACTGGAGCTTGCCAAGGCATACCTCCCTGGCCCAAGGTCTGTGCGACAAGGCTCCCCTGGTTCGCTCGCTTGGCATTATGTTAAGGGGCTGGCTCGAGATGGGCTCCTGTAGCCAGGTTGGCACTACCTTCCCTGCCACACGCTGGATGAGTAGCCCATGCTGTGCCTGCTGGGGGCTGCCAAGGCATGCTTCCTGTCACTAGTGTCCGTGGGACACAACTCCTCTGGCTTACTCGCTGGGCACAGTGTTGAGGGGCTGGCTCGTGATGGGCTCCCGTGGCCTGGCTGGGGCAAGTATCCCATGCTGTGCTTGCTGGGGGCTGCCGAGGCATGCCTCTCATGCCCAGGGTCCGTGCGAGGCGGCTCCCTTGGCTCGCCCGTTAGGCACTATGTCAAGGGGTTAGCTTGCGATGGGCGCCGATGGCCTGGTTAGCGCACCCACTGCTGCTGCATGCTGGGCGAGCAGCCCATGCCGTGCCTGTTGGGGGCTAGCGAGGCTTGCTTCCTGTGCCCAGGGTCTATGTGACACGGCTCCCTTGGCTCCCTCACTGGGCACTATGTCGAGGGGTAGGGACGAGGGGGCTGGCTCGCGATAGGCACCCGTGGCTAGGTTTGCATGCCAACCGCTATCGCAAGCTGGGCAAGCAGCCCCTGCCACACCTCCTGGTGGCCACTAAGACGTGCCTCAAGTGTGCAGGGTCCATGTGACGCGGCAGCCCTGGCTCGCTCACTGGGCACTATGCCGATGGGTGGCTCATGATTGGCGCCCGTGGCCTGGCTGACGCACCTGTCGCTGCC
Organism: Moringa oleifera; assembly: GCA_021397835.1. Taxonomy (NCBI): domain Eukaryota; kingdom Viridiplantae; phylum Streptophyta; class Magnoliopsida; order Brassicales; family Moringaceae; genus Moringa; species Moringa oleifera. The sequence goes on along the minus strand of JAJFZO010000896.1, from coordinate 223,666 downwards.
ACATGTTGGGCAAGCAACCCATGCAGTGCCTGCTAGGGGATGCCGAGGCAAGCCTCCCGTGGCCAGAGTCCGTGCGACGCGGCTCCCTCGCTGGGCAATATGTCGAGGGGCAGGGATGAGGGGGCTGGCTCGCTATGGGTGCCTGTGGCATGGCAGGCGCGCCCACCGCTTTTGCACACTGGGCAAGCAGCCCATGCTGTGCCTGCTGGGGGCTGCCATGGCATGCCTCCTATGCCCAAGGTCCGTGCGATGCGGCTCCCCTAGCTTGCTCGCTAGGCACTATATTGAGGGGCAGGGACGAGGGGGCTGGCTTGTGATGGGTGCCCATGGCCTGGCTGGCGCGCCCATCGTCGCCGCGCGCTGCGCAAGCAGCCCATGCCGTTGCTACTGGAGCTTGCCAAGGCATACCTCCCTGGCCCAAGGTCTGTGCGACAAGGCTCCCCTGGTTCGCTCGCTTGGCATTATGTTAAGGGGCTGGCTCGAGATGGGCTCCTGTAGCCAGGTTGGCACTACCTTCCCTGCCAGACGCTGGATGAGTAGCCCATGCTGTGCCTGCTGGGGGCTGCCAAGGCATGCTTCCTGTCACTAGTGTCCGTGGGACACAACTCCTCTGGCTTACTCGCTGGGCACAGTGTTGAGGGGCTGGCTCGTGATGGGCTCCCGTGGCCTGGCTGGGGCAAGTATCCCATGCTGTGCTTGCTGGGGGCTGCCGAGGCATGCCTCTCATGCCCAGGGTCCGTGCGAGGCGGCTCCCTTGGCTCGCCCGTTAGGCACTATGTCGAAGGGCTAGCTCGTGATGGGCGCCCATGGCCTAGCTCGCGCGCTCACCGCTTCTGCATGCTAGGCAAGCAGTCCATGCTGTGCCTACTGGGGGCTGCCAAGGCAATCCTCCCATCCCTAATATATATGCGTTGCGGGTCCTTTGGCTCACTCACTAGGCACTATGTTGAGGGGCTGGCTCACGATGGGCTCGCGTGGCCCGGCTGGTCTGCCAACCGCTGTCACATGCTGGGTAAATGCCGTGCCTGCTGGGAGCTGCCGAGGCAAGTCTGTCGTGGCCAAGGTGAGTGCAACGCGGCTCCCCTGGTTCGCTCGATGGGCACTATCTTGAGGGGCTAGCTTGTGATGGGCGCCTGTGGCCTAGCTGGTGCACCACCACTGCCTCATGTTGAAGAAGCCCATGCCGTTTTGGCTGAGGGCTGCCGAGGAATGCCTCCAGTGCCTAGGGTCTCTGCAATGCAGCTCCTTTGGCTCGCTCGCTGGGCACTATGTTGAGGGGCTGGCTCATGATGGGTGCCCGTGGCCTTGCTGGCATGCCCACCATCACTGTGGGCTGGGCAAGCAGCCTATGTCGTGCCTGCTGGGGGCTTCCAAGGTATGCCTCCCATGCCCAGGGTCCGTGTGACAAGGCTCCCTTGGTTCGCTTACTGGGCATCATGTTGAGGGGATGGCTCACGATCGGCTCCTGGGGCTAGGCTGGCTCACTAAGGGACACGCTGCCACACACTGGACAAGCAGCCCATGCCGTGCCTGCCGGGGGCTGCCGAGGCATGCCTCCCATCTCCAGTATCTGTGCGATGCAGCTCCCCTAGCTCGCTCGTTGGGCACTATGTTGAGAGGCTGGCTCGCGATGGGCACCCATAGCTTGGTTGGCGCGCCAACCGCTGACGCATGTTGGGCAAGCAGCCCATGTCATGCCTGCTGGGGGCTGCCGAGGCGTGCCTCCCATGCCTAAGGTCCATGCTACACGGCTCCCTTTGCTCGCTTGTTGGGCACTATGTTAAGGGCCTAGCTCGCGGTGGGCGCCTGTGGCCTTGCCAGCGCACCCACCGCTACTGCATGCTGGGCAAGCAGCCCATGCCATGCTTGCTGGGGGATGCCGAGGCATGCCTTTTGTGCCAAGGGTCCATGCGACGTGGCTTCCCTGGCTCAGTTGCTGGGCATTATGTCGAGGGACAGGGACGAGGGGCTTGGATCGCGATGGGTGCCCGTGGCCTGGTTGGCGCGCCCTCTATTGCCGCACGCTGAGTAAGCTACCCATGCCATGTCTGCTAGGGGCTGCCAAGGCATGCCTCCCGTGCCCATTGTGTGTGCGATGCGGCTCCCCTAGCTCAGTCGTTGGCCACCATGTCGAGGGGCTAGCGCACCTACTGCTGCGGCACACTAGGCAAGCAGCCCATGACGTGCCCACTGGGAGCTGCCTATGCATGCCACCCGTGCCCAGGGTCCATGCGACGGGGAACCCTTGGCTAACTCACTGGGCACCATGTCGAGGGGCTGGCTTGTAATGGGCACCCGTGCCTACTGGGGGCTGTCAAAGCTTGCCTCCCGTGCCTAGGGTCCACGTGATGTGGCTCCCCTGACTCGGTCGTTGGGCATTACGTGGAGGGACAGTGATGAGGGGGCTGCCCCGTGATGGGCACCCGTGGCTTGGCTGATGCGTGCTCTGTTGCCGCACACTAGGCAAGCTGCCCATGCCATGTCTACTGGGAGCTGCTGAGGCATGCCTCCCGTACACAAGGTCAGTGCGATGCGGCTCCACTGGCTCGATCGTTGGGTACTATGTCGAGGGACAGGGACGAGGGGGCTGGCTCGCAATGGGCATCCGTGGCCTAGCTGGCGTGCCCTCTGGTGCCGCATGCTGGGAAAGCAACCCATGCCATGCCTGCTGAGGGCGGCCGAGGTATGTCTCCTGTGCCCGAGGTCCATGTGACGCGGCTCAGCTGGCTCGCTTGTTGGGCACTATGTTGAGGGGTAGGGACGCGAGGGTTGACTCGCAATAGCACTCGTGCCCTAGCTGGCCCGCCCACCGCTGCAGCACGTTGGGCAAGCAGCCTATGCCGTGCCTGCTAGGGGCTACCAAGGCATGTTCCCGTGCCCAGGGTCCGAGTGACGCTGGTCCCCGGGCTCCCTCGCTGGGCATTATGTCGAGGGGCAGAGAAGAGGGGGCTGGCTCGCGATGGGTGCTTGTGGCCTGGATGGCATGCCCATCGCTCTCGCACACTGGGCAAGCAGCCCATGCCATGCTTGTAGGGGGCTGTCGAGGCGTGCCTCCCGTGCCCAAGGTCAGTGCGACGTGGCTTCTCTGGCTCGCTTGCTGGGCACTGTGTCGAAGGGCTAGCTAGTGATGGGCGCCCGTGGCCTGACTGGCACGCCCACCACTTTCGCATGCTTGGCAAGCAACCATGCCGTACCTGCTGGGGAATGTAGAGGCATGCCACCAATGTCCAGGGTCCTTGTAATGCGACTCCCCTGGCTCACTTGCTGGGCACTACGTCGAGGGTCAGGGATAAGGGAGCTTGTTTTGGATGGGTGCTTGTGGCCTGGCTGGCGCGCTCCCCACTGCTGCACGCCAAGCAAGTAGCCCATGCTGTGCCTGCTGGGGGCTTCCGAGGCATGCCTCCCATAATCAGTGTCCGTGTAACGCAGCTCCCCTGGCTCACTCACTAGGCACTATGTCGAAGGCCAGGGCACTAGGGGGTTGGATCGCGATGGGTGCCAATGGCCTGGCTAGCGCGCCCACCGCTGTCGAACACTGGGCAAGCAACCAATGCCATGCTTGCCCAGGGCAGCCGAGGCATGCCTCTCATGCTCAAGGTCCTTGCGACGCGGCTCCCTTGGCTCGCTTGCTGGGCATTATGTTGATGGGTAGGGACGCGGGGGCTAGCCCACGATGGGCGCTCGTGGCTTGGCTGGCGTGCCGACTACTGCTGCATGCTAGGTAAAAAGCCCATGTTGTGCTTGCTGGGGGCTGCCGGGACATGCCTCCCGTGCCCAGGGTCCGTGCGACGCGGCTCCCAGGCTCGCTTGTTGGGCACTACGTCTAGGGACAGGGACGATGGGGCTTGCTCGCGTTGGGTGCCGGTCGCTTGGCTGGCACGCCCATTGCTGTCGCACCCTGGGCACTTGGCCTATGCAGTGCCTACTGGGGCCTGCCGATGTGTTCCTCCTATGACCTATGCCTGTGCGATGCAGCTCCCCTGGCTCGCTCGCTTGGCACTACGTTGAGGGTCGGGGACGAGGTGGCTTGCTTGCCATGGGCGCCACTGGCTTGGCTGGCTCTCCCACAGCTGCCGCATGCTGGGCACTTGGCCCAAAGCGTGCCTGCTGGAGGTTGCCGAGGCATGCCTCCCATGCCAAATGCCCATGTGACGTGGCTGCCCTGGCTCACCCGATGTGTAGTATATCGAGGGCCTAGCTCGTGATGGGCGCGCATGGCCTGGCTGGCACGCCCATCGCTATTGAAAGCTTGGCAAGCAGCCCATGCTGTGCCTCCTAGGGGCTGTCGAGGCATGCCACTTGTGCCCAGGGTCCGTGGGATGCAACTCCCCTGGCACGCTCGCTGGGCACTACGTCGAGGGGTTGGCTCGTGATGGGCGCCCGTGGCCTGGCTGGCGAGCCCACAGCTGCTGCACACTGTGCAAGCAACCCATGCCATGCCTACTGGGGCCTGCTGAGGCATGCCTCCCATGCCCAGGGTCTGTGCGACATGGCTCCCCTGGCACACTCGCTGGGCACCATGTCGAGGGGCATGGACAAGGGGTCTGGCTCGCGATGGGCACCTATGGCCTGGCTGGCGTGCCCACAGCTGCCACACGCTTGGCAAACAGCCCATGCCATGCTTGTTGGGGATTGTGAGGCATGCCTTCCGTGCCCAGGGTCCGTGCGACGTGGCTCCCCAAGCTCGCTCGATGGGCACCATGTCGAGGGGCATGGAGGAGGGGTCTGGCCCGCGATTGGCGCCTGTGGCCTGGCTGGCATGCCCACAGCTGCCGTACGCTTGGCAAGCAGCCCATGCCATGCCTACTGGGGGCAGCCGATGCATGCCACCCGTGCCCGGGGTCTATGCGATGCGGCTTCCTTGGCACGCTCGCTGGCCACCATGTCGAGGGGCATGGACGAGGGGTCTGGCTCGCGATGGGCGCCTGTGGTATGGTTGGCATGCCCACTGCTGCCACATTTTAGGCATGCAGCCCATGCTGTGCCATCTGAGGGCTGTGAGGCATGCCTCCTGTGCCCAGGGTCCATGCGATGCGACTCCCCTAGCTTGCTCGCTGGCCGCCATGTCGAGGGGCAGGTTCGTAATGGGCGCCTGTGGCCTAGTAAGCGTGCCCAATGTTACCACATGTTGGGCACTTGGGCAATGAATCCCGTGCCCAGGGCCTGTGCGATGCAGCTCGCCCGCTGGGCATTATGTTGAGGGGCAGGGACGAGTGGCTGGCACGCTATGGGTGCCCGTACCCTGGCTGGCGCACCCACCGCTTCTGCACGCTGGGCAAGCTGCCCTTGCCGTGCCTGCTGGGGGTTGCCTAGGTGTGCCTCCCTTGCCCCGGGTCCATCTGACATGGCTCCCCTGGCTTGCTCGTCGGGCACTATGTCGAGGTGCTTACTCGCAATGGGAGTGGCGCGCCTACCGCTGAAACACGCTGGGCAAGTAGCCCATGCCGTGCCTGCAGGGGGCTGTGGAGGTATGCCTCCCATGCCCAAGGTCCGTGCGATGCACCTCCCCTGGCTCACTAGCTGGGCACCATGTCGATGGGCAGGGACAAAGGGGCTGGCTAGCGATGGGCGCCACTGGCCTTGCTGGACAACCCATCGCTGCTGCACGTTGGGCACTTGGCCCATGCCTCCCATGCCCAGGCTCTGTGCGACACGAATCCCCTGGCTCGCTCACTGGGCACTTCGTCGAGGGACAGGGACCATGGGGCTGGCTCGCATTAGGCACCAGTGGCCTAGCTGGCGCGCCCACCACTGCCTCGCGCTGGTCACTTGGCCTTTGCTGTCACTGCTGGGGTTACCGAGGCATGCCTCGCATGCCCAAGATCAATGCGATGCAGCTCCTCTAGCTCGCTCGCTGGGCACAATGTCGAGGGCTGGCATGCGATGGGCGCCCATGGCCTTGCCGGTGTGCCTACCGCTTCCGAAAGCTGGGCATGCAGCCCATGCCGTGCTGCTGGGGGCTGCCGAGTCATGCCTCCCATTCCCAGGGTCCGTGCGATGCGGCTCCCCTGGCTCGCTCGCTGGGCACTACGTTGAGGGTCGGGGCGAGGAGGCTGGTTCGCAATGAGTGTCAAATGCTAGGTTGGCGTGCCCACCGTTGCTGCTCGCTGGGCACTTGGCCCATGTCGTGCCTGTTGGGGGCTATCGAGGCATGCCTCCTGTAACC